>VURO01015571.1:37065-59896 GCA_015108175.1 Pelvicachromis taeniatus
ATTTTGGGTTTCCTCCCCCCCCCCCCCCCCCCCCCCATCATGAATTAAAATGCTTCTGAAACATCCCTAACAGCAGACCAGGCACTATCATCTGCTATGCAAAAATAAATTTAGTTTGTACCATGAAATGAAATAACTATAGACAAGGCTGAAGTTGCATTCAGCTGCTAAGGTCATAGAGTACTGCTAATAAGAGCATATATAAACTACTGATTGACATGCGATGCTAAAATTAACCATCCATTCTTGCAATGATTGAAACCCGAGAGACCCCATTATATAAGACAAATTTAATGCTGCCTGACATGCTTCATGGGAAAGATGTCACCCCTGCCATATTTGGCAAGTATATTACAGATGCAGTAACATCAAACTGTCACAGGGAGTAAAGATGCAAACAGCCCATAATGTCATAAAGAGCAGATGAGGAAAAAGTGAGCTCTACTGTGATCATCTACTTTACAAAGACAGGTATAAATTACACACATAAACCTATCAACTTAGATGGCCCCTTACTACAGCTACTGTATGGTATATAGAGTATAGAGATTGTAGAAGGTTCTAAGTATTTTATCTCAATGTGCAACCGGAATATCTTATTTCAACTTATCTTTTCACCCGAGTTGAAAAGATAATGTTGTTTCAGTGTTTTACAGCACTATTAATGATGCCTTTGTTTAATCACTGTTTTATTGTTACTTACTGGGTGGTTGGCATTTACTGTTGCTCACGCAAACTAACAGCAGTCAGTTTTCACATGAACTCAAATAATGCTTGTTTTTAAAGCTGCATATTTAAATCTATTACTGTCCATTAAAAAAAAGGTGTGATTTGCTAAATTAAGTAGTTCTGAGAGACTTTGAACACATATTCCCAATGAAATTCTTGCAACAGCAGCCATCAATAATACAGCGTCACTTCGACAGTAGTTTCATGTCCTTGGCATCAAATATTCAACACTCTGTATGTGACTGTATTGGAGGAAATGGACAAGATACAAGACAATTCAATAAGAATCTAAATACAGGAAGAGTGATGCCAGCAAAAAGGACTGAACACAGAAATACTAATGGAAAATAATATTAACTCAGTTTAGGTGTACTTGGCACACATAAGTTGTGTGTTATGAATACATCCTGTTTTCGATCAGTTACCAGAAAGTTTCTTCATGGGATGCTAGTTTGTAAAAAAGATTGATAATGAGCTCTAATGTGCATAATCGACCTGTGGTGGGGAAAGAAATATTCAGGGGCAAAACAATGGAAATGTGCCCTCAAAGTAACCTAACTTAGCTGTAACAATGTGTTTTGTTCTGTGGACTTTAGTGTGACATTGCCATTCATGCACTCATTCTTTTTGCAGCGTTTCCTGTAATAAGATACAGGTAGTGTAGCTGTGGCACCAGCAAGCTTGTGGTCATATTACAGACTGACAGCAACATTACAACACAGATAGAGGTAACCTTAAGGTCGTGGAATGTCAGTGAAGGGTAATTGTTTCTTTTAAAGAATTCCTTTAATTATGGTCTTTCCATTGTGGAAAAAAGAACGTTAAATATATTGTATTTATTTGTATTTAATTCATCTCATGTCTTATTTTTTCTGTATTTATTTATCCTTTTTTTTCTCTCTTTTTCATTAACTAACTTGTGAAGCACTTTGGTCAACTTTGTTGCTTTTAAATGTGCTATAGAAATAAAAATGGCATTGAATTGACATCATTTGAATAAGAATGTCTAGATATTCAATAAATTATTTTTCTAAATGTGTCTACACCTTTCTTGTGACCTTCAGGGGAAACCCAGACAAGTGTGACATATGGGGGAACACGCCGCTCCACCTGGCAGCTGCCAATGGTCACCTCAACTGCCTTTTCTTCCTGGTGTCTTTTGGTGCCAACATATGGTGCTTGGACAATGACTACCACACACCTTTGGACATGGCTGCCACAAAGAATCACATGGATTGTGTCCGCTACCTGGATTCCATCGCTGCCAAGCAGACAAGCCTTAATCCCAAGCTGGTCAGCAAGCTGAAGGATCGGGCGTTTCGTGATGCTGAGAAGCGAATCAAAGAATGCATGAAAATGCAGAAGAAGCACCACAAACATATGGAGAGAAAGTTTTACAAGGAAGTATCTGAGACATCTGCATCAGATGTCATGAGTTTCTCCAGCTACACAAGCAGCTCTCTTAGCCACAAGCTGTACAACTTAAACACAGCCACTGTCAGTGTGCCATATTCCCAGGTTTGTAATTTGTTTCTTATTAAAGATTTTTGTTTTGGATTGTAGCCACCTACAAAGAGTTTATTCTCTTAATTGCAAAGTGTGAAAAGAGTAAGGCGAAAGCTTACATGGTCACCATTAAAATGACAACAAGCTGATTAAATATTTCCATGTTCCTCATGTGAGCAGTAGTCAGTACTCAGGCAGGCATAGCGGGTTTGGTCAAACATGTCTTATATCCTTCTGAGTTTCAGGCCTTGCCTCAGAGCAGAAGATGTAGAGTCCCAAAATGTAGGCTAAATCGTTTAAAAAATAATCTGTCCCTACGTCAGTTGACCTTTTAAATACTAGTTTTAGATTACATGACATTACTAGGTTAACTCTGTGAAAATAACCGCACCCTTTTGGTAAAATTTAAAGTTCTCAACACTATATTTTTGTCATGCTTTTCCATGTCCTTCCATGTCACTTGTTTGAGTTGCTGCTATAACCGTTTAGTCACAGACAAAATATGTTACACTTCATAAGGTATAAGCCACTTCAAGGGGTGAAAGACTATAAACTGTATATAAAAGATGGATGTAGCTACCATGAAGTCATCTATTGGCTCCTGCTTTTTGATGCCTCACCTTAAGCATTTTGACTGCTGCCACGTTGGTGCTTTGTAGCCAGAAATGATTGTACACTAACCATAACAGGATAGTGTGCTAAAAATATGTAGCAAGCTTGGTTAGCTAGCCCTTTAAACTGTACAGGCGCAATACACATGCCTACTAATTGGTGACAAACTGATAAAATTCTAGAGTCTCTTGAAAAAATGACAAACTTCTTGTCAATCTGAAGACAACTTCCAAAATGTTGTCTTCGGATTTTTCCATGAAAATGCTTCAAAAAGCAGCAATAACCAGATAGCTAGCTACCCGACCCATCTGTTGAAGTTGCCACACCTCTAACTTTAAGCCTTAACAGTATCCAGATGGATTACTTATTGATGGACAGATGAAACTGTGCAAATGTTTATGATAGTCCATTCAAAAATGTCAAGACAAATCAGTAAAATTAATGTATTGCTTTGGGAAAGCTATCAGTAGTAAATACGATGACAGTCTATTTCAATTTGCATGGAAGCACATCCAAGAATTCAAAACACATAAGCCAACAAAGGATGGCAACAATGTGAAAAGATGTAATACTTTGATTTCTGATGTGTGCCTCATTGCTGCATGCTTACTATCCTATCAGGCAACTCTCCATGCCACAAGCCGAGGGAAGACAAAGATCCAGAAGAAGCTGGAGAGGAAAAAACAAGGAGATGGCACCTTTAAAATCTACGAAGATGGTAGGAAAAGTGTGCGTTCCCTTTCTGGACTTCAGTTGGGCAATGATGTCATGTTTGTCAAACAAGGGACTTATGTCAACCCAAAGGATCGTGGCCGGCGCAATGTTCGTGACATGTTTCCCAGAGACAATGACGATGCCATTTCACGTGCCATGAGTGAGCCAGACCTCCATGGACCAGATGTGGACTATTCTGAGATTAGCACTGATTCTGGACACGATTCACTGTTCAACCGACCCGGTCTCGGCACCATGGTCTTTAGGAGGAACTATGTGAGCGGGGGAATGTTTGACCTTGGAAGTCAAGATGCAACCAGTGTGGCCCGTTTAGGCAATAATGTGCATTTACGCAGTCGGTTGCAGCAATACCCAAGTCTAGATGAAGACAGCATTGGCAGTGCACACAGCCTACAGGAGAGAAATGTTGAAGAACTGCCTTGGGAAGAAGTTGAACTAGGGCTGGATGATGATGATGAGCCTGATACAAGCCCTTTGGAGGTCTTCCTCGCCACCCAGAGCATGAACGACTTTATCTCCATCTTCAAAAGGGAGAAGATTGACCTTGGAGCGCTGTTACTGTGCTCCGATCATGACCTTAAGAGTATCCATATCCCCCTAGGACCAAGGAAAAAGATCTTAGATGCCTGTAAGAGAAGGCGAGAGACTTTAGAGGAGTCTGACTGCATTGAGGACACAGAATTGTGAGTGTTGAGATGTTTTTAGTTTCAATTTCAGTTGATTTTTTTTAAAAGGGACAATGCAGTTTAACATAGTTCCAATATGAAACAGCATGACACTGATGTGCTGCACATATAGTGTAGAGCTACTGCTAATTTCCAACTCTTGTCCCTTGTGAGACTTTCACATTCTCAATACACACACAACATTGCAACATTCAGGTCCATAACCATACTAGATTGAATAAAATATACTGACTGCATATTAGGGCAGTATTTGTACAGTCACACATTCTTTGTTTTGTAATAACACTGGGCTACAGAGGCCTTCAAACATCGGCTTTTACAACCCGGTACTGGCCATGGTCTTTACTATTATAATATTTAATGTTGGCTGCCTGATATGCTTCATGGGAAAGATGTCACCCCTGCCATATTTGGCAAGTATATTACAGATGCAGTAACATCTGTAATATACTTGACAAACTTTTTTTTTTTTTTGCACATTTTGTTGTCTTATTGTTATAGCTCCTGAGAGAATATTTCATTTTACAAACATTCATTATTATTTTTCTTTCTTTTCTACAGATAATAAAAGATGCGGTCACCCATCCTGCCTTGTGCTCATCCAGCCTTAAAGGTTAGCGGAGCATTGCAAAGTAAATGTCAAGTATGGGCTGGATGTTAAAGCCAAAAGGACACTGTCATGATAAATATGTGAAGCATGGGATAAATCCTTAACAGGATTCCTTTACTTTGTCTCTTTAGCTCAGGGTGATCACTGAAAATATCTCTGTTTGGTTGATTGGAGTTCCCCGTGCTGCATGATTTCACAAACTGAAAGACAGTTATCTGAGTGTAGCACTGTGCACATTGTATGCCATTTGGCAAAGTTAACAGAGAGATGATTGTGGGGTCTGTGTCCCCTCAACACGTAATCCCCTGTGGGGTAAACCTGCACCTCATGTGCCTCCATTGCTTGTGCCTGTGCATTTGCTGAAAAGTGTTTGCTGTTATAAATACACTTGTGTGATTTCAGCTGTAACAGCATTTTTAATAACTATTTGTAACTGAAGTAACATTTACTTGTATTCTTATATTTTGTCTCTGTATATGTTTACATACAGAAAGCCACGTCAGGCCTAGAGTAGCCCGCTGGTAATGAGGGCCAATACGTTGTTGTTATTACACTTCTGATGTACAATCTAATACCACAGTATTTTTTAATAAGTGCATATTACACTGTAACATATCACTGTAGAATTAGACTAAAGCAGGATATATAAATTGTGTTTTTTGCAATAATTTTTACCCTGAGTGCTTTTTATTAATGTACCTTTGCTCAGTAGCACTTTAATGTTTACTATCTCAACTTTTGTAAACAAATGTAGGTTGATTTTACTGTTATTAAAAATGTTTTTAATTATGTCATTTGCTTAAAGGGTGTGTGCATGTACTATTTCTTCTTATATAATATTTCATCTGAACTCAGTGACACTGATTGCGGAAAAAATCCCAGTTACATAATGCAGAGCATTGGCTCTAATGAGGGACACTGAGTTCATGTGTGTGGTCATTTTTCTAGGAATGTGTTTAGCCCATTCATTAGTAAGATAAACATATAAATATGCTGTTTAAACTGATGTTGTACCATTCGGTTTTGACTGATCACTAAACATCCTGCTTTAGTCATCTCCTGTTTACAGCTAGCATTTGAAGCTTCTTCTAGGACAATTGTGTGTGTCTGTATTTGAAAGACACACTTATAATCCATTAGTAAATAAATTGTACTCTGGTTAGTTTTTCCACCTTGTGCAGTTTGTTTGTGCACGTGTGAACACAGTAATCGCACTCACGTGCAGACCACAACAGACACCGACACTGGACCACATCAAGACGCTTTGGAGGAGGTGGTTTCCATATCGTTCCAAACACACTCCAGAGCTGTTCATTTATGGTTTGAATGTTATTCGACCCCAATATGAACCAACTACCAGGTGTACATTACAAGTTTGAGCTAAAAAACATCCCATAGCCACATATACTTTGTATTCTCAGTGCGGCAAGGTACTGTAGAAGTGGTCTCTATGGGCTAACAACTAGCCATGAGAAGAACATAAATTCTCCATGTTCTCCAGTAGTCCAGCTGGCTAAAGTTTAGAAGAACTCCAAGACATGGTAACTCTTAGCAGTAATACAGTGGAGAGTTTGAAGGCGAATAAAAACAATGTCAACTTCAAAGGGAAACTGGAAGATTGTACAGTTGAGCTGTCCAACATGCTGCTGCTACAAGATGTGGTATGGCATTGACACCCCGAGTAAAGCCCTAAAATTCTGCCTGACTTACCTTGTTTCCTACTGTGAGAGCCATCTCCGACCAGGAAAAAGCCAGATTCGCTCAATAACATCACATTGTGAGGTTCATAAGCTTCCTCTCAAACATTTCTTCCTGATAGAGAACTGCTTTATAGTCTGGACTCAGAGAGAGAGAAGCACGAAGGGTATGCAGCTGCGACTTTGGGGGAAGCACGCAGACAGATTGAGGCCTCAAAGATACAACACTGTATAATTTATTTAAGGGGTAAAATGTTCCTAAATTTCAAACTGTACTTTTTCTTTTCCACTCAATAAAGAAAGAATTGAAAATCATTTGGGATACAATGGTTTTGCAATCTTTTACTCATAATGTGGAACTCATTTAGTCAGTAGATGCAGCATGTGTTGTTTTTGTGCTGTTTTTTTGTTGATTGAACTCCAAAGGAACTGGGGGGGATCAGTGAGAGTGCCTCAGCAGTTGATAAGGAAATTGAAACACTGCAGAGCATGGACTGCATGATTTATTAATTCATCTATTTGCATTATGATTTTGTCCAGTTTCTTTTTCCATCAGTCTTCAGCGCAGGAGGCTTTTGTTATCATTGAACAGCAGTTCGCTAAGCTGCAGAGAGCTGTGGAGGAGGCCATTAAATGGGGCAGTGGAAGTGCTGGAAGGAGAACAAAAACAGGCCCTAGACTAAAGGCATTCAAGCACACCTGGAGCAAAAAAGAGCAGAGCTGATGAGAACATTGGCTCAAATAAACAAAGTGTCCAGGAGTGTCTGATATTGACTTCCTACAGGTAGAAAACATATGAAATATTCAGGTTATTGTATTATAAGTGGAGGAATTACATATAGTCAAGTGAGTGTGAAACCGTTTGGGGATTTACAGTCTGTTGTAATAGCTTGACATTTTAAGACAAAAAGTTTATTTTGGAAACGAATATGTTGACAGTATACAAAGAGCAGGAATTTCAACTTTTGAGATATTTTACACAGAAAAGGTACAATGTTTCTTTTGTTGTTGGTATTTCTCAACAATGACGTGGAGAGGGGGAAAAAACCTGCAGAACCGCACAAAGAGAGGTCAGCAATCTACCTTAACTAAGTATGGTGAGGCAAAACCAAAGAGAAAAAAAGCAATGACAATAAACAACACATCAGTTACCTGATATATGTTTCTTTTGTTTGTGTACATGTGTCTTCTGCTTGCCCTCTTCTCTCTATGTAAGCTGCAGGTGTCTCTGATTCCAGACCTGTATGTTCCTGATCTGCTGTTACTGCCCACACCAACCTGCCAAGTCATAATTCTTACATGGTTTGTTGCCTCTCTCTCTGAGCTCTTTTCTCTTTACTTTCCCATCACCTAAAGTAGTCAAGGCAGAAGGTGACCCTCCTGACCCTGGTTGTACACAGGATTTTTCTATATAAGGGTTTTTTCTTCCCACTGCTACTCACAGTCAAATCACTATTTTCTTTTTATGAGATTTCAAGATCTTACCTTGCAATATGAAGTCCTCTCATATTCAAATATAATTAAATTGAATTAAATTGCCTTTTTACAGGGGTACTCTGAGTGGAAGAAAAAAAAGAATGACAGCTGTATGTCTGCCCGACGTGAACATGAACTGTATGGATCATCTAATCTCTTACACCCAAAGAGTAACTGATATTACACAGGAACTGTACAACCTGATTTTTTCCTCCTACAGTGGAAAGCTGAGCATGATTTGCAAAAGTGGTGAGTTTCATTCACAACATGGGTTTTGTTCCACACCTCATACTTAGTTATTTGAGCCTTGGTGAAAGTCAAGATATAAACCAATCCAGGTACTATCAGTAGCTTCCAAGGCGGTTCCACACCTAATACTGGATATGGCCTCATACGCATCGTTCAGTGTATCTTACAGCGTGGGTTTTTTTGCTTTTTGTTTTTTTAGTCATTCATAACACTTGGGATGACACTTGGTGTGTATCAGTGTCTGTCGGGTCTACAGTGTCTGATCCAGACTATGATGACTACTACGATAATGAATTTATTCAGCAACACTGCAAGTTTCATATTTGTCCCTTTGAAAAGTCTTAGATCACAGGTGTTTGTGTTTTTCTTAGGATGACGTTAATGACCCATTTTTTTCTTTATTTTTTTCGACATCATGCTTGGAAAATTTAAACTAAAGTGGTTTATTGTTTCCGGTTTAAACATAAAAACAAACACAGTTTAGTTTGTGTTGTGTGTTAATTTTGCATGCTAACATTAGCATTTAGCTCAGAGCACTGCTGTAGTACTGCCACAAACATTCAATATAGTGTAAACAGTCATGTGAAAAACCTCTACGTCAAATTACAGGTACTAAATCATCCATGCCAGTCTTTCATCTTTCTACCCTGCCTAACCCTGACACCGAAAGGACTCCTTGACATGTAAATAACCCTTCAATACAAAGCTCTCCCCACTTGTCATATCTTATTTTTATGTCTATTTCCTCTTTTTTTCAAACTCCAGAAGTTTGACCTTTGACCCAGACACCGCTCATCATTTCCAACATGTAACGACAGCAACAAAAAGCTGACCAACACCAGCCCATGGCGCTTTGAATACTGGTGCCAAGCCATGACTTTATAGAGCCTTTACTTGGGAAGACACTATATTGAAGCAGAGCTGAGTGGGAAAGGTGCACATATAGTTGTCACATACAAGAGTATCGATCGAAAGGGAGAGTACGGTAGCAGCTGCATCACCGGAAACAATTTTTACTGGTGCTTAAAAAAAGAACAGCAGACGTTTCTCTGCCTGGCATACTGGTGTGGGGCCCATCTTGGAAACTACTGATATTAGCAGGATTAGTTTATATGTTGACCAACGCTCAGTTTATTTTTATAATCCTGTCAAGCTGCTCCATATATACCTGGCTGACTTCACTGAACCTTTATATGACATAGTCTGGTCATCAAAGAAAGACAATGTAGTTGCTCTGGTCAATGCAGAATAATGTATATGCTAACAGATTATGAGCTGCCTTCACCATAAGCTTGTAAAAGAAAGGAAATGATCTATTATGACTATTAATTGATGTTGCCTAACAAGCTTTGTGAAAATATTGTGTGTGTATATATATATATATATATATATATATATATACACACACACACAACCACACACACACATAGATAACATAGTAGGTTAAACTGAATACCAGGTAGTAGTGGTACATGTGCAGCATGGAGAAAAGTATGCAGCACGTGATGTGTTAAGGATTTATTGCAACTTTTTGAAACGTTATTGCTCTTAAATGTGATGCGAATGAAGAGGAAGACACACAATTGTCTGTCAGCAATTCTTTTATTTGCGTTACAGATTTATTTGGTTATTCAAAGATTTAGTGCCTGTTGCCTAGGTTATTTGCATTGTTTAGTGGTTGTAAAGCTGTATATAACTATATACTTTCATTTGTGGGATTTGAAAACATTACATTTAAAACAAAAGTACTCTTTCATTAACATATGTTCATCTTTAGGCGGTGAAATCTGTTTCACTCTCATCATAAACTGGGTTCACAAAGTGCACAGCTGTCTGAGTCATAGAGATTGAATTACTAACGCCAGTCCCATATAGACTAGGAATCTCAGGCATCATATTGGGCTTGTCAAACATAGGATTATCAAACCCATGGTCGAGAGGTCCACCGAGATCTGGCATATTACTGCTAATCTTGAATTTGTTCAGTGTTGGCATTTGAACAACCCCCCTATGAACCAAGACACCAAAGATAATGAGTGTAATCAGCAGTAAAACTCCAACCACAACTCCAGCCACCAACCCTGCACTGTCTCCAGACTCCTCAGAAGAGGTCTGAACTTCAACTCCGGAGATTCCCAAATTAGAGCCATGAGAACGAGCATCCTTCATTATGTCCTGGGCCAAAGCTACTGACTGTATTCCCTGCTCTTCATCCAGTATTACTATCTGGATTTCAGATAAAGTACCAATACTGATGATCCCCATCAGCCGCTGTGTCTTTAAGACTTTGGACATCCCCAGGTGAATGGATTTGAATTGTGGCAGAGAAAGAAAAAGGTGACGGATTCGTTCCCTGTAAGTCTGAAGATTAAAACCGTCATCAAAAAAGATGGTAACAATGGCACCACACACATCACAGCAGTGTCCTGTTGGGAGAAGAGGGTTCTTGCAGCTTGGAGAGTCACACGTTACTGTGCTACAGATCTGCTGATGGTGTACAGAATTCCCACAGTCACAACCAGAGGGATCCTCACAGGCTGGGTTTCCAACAGCGACAGCAGAGGATCCATGAAACTGCAGTTTGCCCAACCTTGAGCTGAGATACTGGGAGAACTCAGACTGGCTAGTAAACGTATTCCCCAGCACAGAGAGTGATTTGACAGTGATGCTAGAATGAGTAGAGCTGGTGTCCACTTGGAAGGAGGAGAGGGCTTTAAAAACAACATCATCGTAATGGCAGGGGACGCTCTCCTCGTGGACAGAGAATAGGAAGTTTCCTTGCTCTAGGTCATTCGGAGTTGCAGATGCCTGCCATAGAGTTGGATTGTACCACTGAAGTGAATCTGAATCTTTAAACTCGGCTGTGACACCCATTCCACAGCCTGGGTCCTGCCCGCTGACCGCATAAAATCCAGCTCCTGAATTCAGGATGAACTCACCATCAACTGGCAACCTCATCTCCAGCACAGCATGAGTGGTCTCCACAAACACAGACACTTTTCTTTGAGCTGAAAACTGAACTATGTCATTGCCACAAGGAACATCGCCTTTGTCCCAGTTGGTCTTATTCTCATAGTTTGTATCAGGAATCCACTGTTTGTACAGAGCATTTGCTGCCCCGACAAGACAGAAGAGCAGTAGCATGTCTGGTATTTTCAGCATCCTGGCTAATTGTGACAGGCTGAGAGAAGATTGCTTGACCTTTGTTTCAAACCTTGTGACTAACACGAGTGCACACAGCTTACTAAGGACACTAAACCAAATCAGCCTGCTCAAGCAGGTAAAACATTTACATTTTCTGCAAGAACAGACCGGTTTTATTGATAATTCCAAAAACATCCTTACCACTGCATTTTTTTCAATGCATTTCTACTTAGACCTAAAGTAGAAATGAATTAATTAGGTTTAGGCTTAGCACCTTTTTAGGTGGTATATCATCAGAATATTTTTTAAACATAAATGTGGCTTTATTCACTGTCTAGATTTCTTTTATTTATTTCATCTTTAACCCTTTCATGAATTATGACAACCTCAGATTTTTTTTTTTTTTATTCATCTTTAGGCATGAAAAAATGCTTAAGAAAAAAATCCTGATTGAGGCTGTCATAATTCATGCATGACAGGGTTAAATAACAATAATTACAATGACACACGTCATACATCTATAGTAACATTAAACGACCAGTGGGTGGCAGGGTATGGAGTGACATATCAGTGTCCAATGTAGTGGATTTATATGCAAGTATACCATCAACACTGACACAAATACAAGAAAACAGCCTTTAAATAGCTGTCCACTGTAGTGACCACTATGCGAAAGGGTTAATAGCGACAACATACCTGTAAAATGCTTAAAACAGGTAAATTCCTCCCACAGTCCAGACATGCAGTTTGTGGGATTATGTTAATTGGAAACTCTAAATTGCCCATAGGTGTAAATGCGATCCAGGGTGTACCCTGTCTGTCGCCCTAAGAAAGCTGGAATAGGCTCCAGCCCCCACCCACCGGCGACCCGAAAAAGGATAAGCGGAAGAGACTGATTAGATGAATGTGATGGATAGATTTTCACAATAAAGTGCTTTGTAAACCTTACAAACTTTAAAGCTCCTTTCGTGTTCAGGTTCTTGTGCACATAAATCAATTCAGATGCCTAATGTGAATGCATCAAAATCCTTATTGTTTACATTATTTATTTTGCATTCGAAGGAGCGATTGAGAGTACCAAGAAAGCCCTCGGGTTTACTGTACCTTGAATTTTCAAATGTCTAAGGTCAACCGGACTACACTTTCATTCCGGAAGACCAAAATAGCTCCTTCTTGGAAGCTGCGAGAATCTGCATAGTAAACAGACTCAAGTACCCGTCGCACTTAGATTTCCCTTCAGGCAGTGTCTGACGAGCGCCAGTGACACGAGCTAGTAGAGTTCGTTGTTTATGGAATAACGATCAAATACGAAACAGGACCTGACCAGCACAAGTGAAGATTGGGGGAAAAAAGCCCCCAAATTATGTGGTGTAAGTCTCCTTTGGGTGAAACGAGATTAAACAATCAGCCAAAACTAATTGCACTTGTTTTTCTTCGTTTGCGTGAGCGCTGCGGAGGCTTTCTGTGCAATCTGACCTGCACAGACTAGAGCGCTGGCCCACTTAGGCTCTGTCGTGTTTTCCAACTCAAGTGTTCAGTTTAGATAAACTTTAACCCGAAAGCAACACATACCCTCTGGCTCTTGACACTAGTTTGAAAGTCCAACATGAAAACTGTAAAACAGTTTTTGTTTTTATTGGACAATCACATTTGAAATAGTGGTGGATGTAAATAATAACAACCCTGTTACTAAAAAGAAAAAAAAAATCCTTGTGTTCTATACTAAAAGACTCTAGTGGTGTTTTAATTCAATACTGTTGAGTGTGTTTTTATAGTCCTTCCCTGCTTATTTTCTTTAGTGAGCTCATAAAAAAAATCTTGTGTTTCTCAGCTGTTAACCTGTAAAGATATGGGATCATTACAGCTTCTCTTAAGCTAAAGCTCATGATCTTTTGTAGGAAAATGCCAAACGATGTTATGAAGGCCCATCCATCTAATGGTGGAACTGTGACACAAGTGGACAGGATCCAGCATTTGTCCAGTCCTTCCCATCCTCCCCGTGTGGACGGTGCTGGTGAAAGTGGACCTCATGTTGAAGTAGTTAAGGAGAGGACCCCGCAAGGTGGTGAATGGCTCCTTTCTGGCATAATTTGCATCAACATCCTGATGCTTGGCTGTGCTCTGGTCAGCAGCAGCGCCTTCAATGTTGTGGTCATAACACCAGTGCACCGGCAAATCTTCCTCATCACCCTCTTTGTCCTAACTATGTTGTGGATGCTGTTTTACATGGTCGTCACCTCCCGAAAGGATCGGGCAGTCTTATTTAAAGATTGCCATGCTGGGCCCGTGTGGCTCCAGGGTGAGAAGTTCGAGCTGTGCTTTCTGGCTCTGTTTCTGATGGCTCATTTCGGCTTAATCTCTTAATTTTTTTTATTTTTTTTATTGCAGCTGGGCTTGTGCTGTTCGGCCTTCTTAGTTTCCTTATGGACATCTTCAAGATTGCTACTTATGTGGGCTACCTTCACTGTGATTCTGCTGTTAAAGTAGCCTTCCCTGTTGTGCAAGCTGTATTTTTATTTTTCCAGGTTGTTGCATGTTATGAAAATTGTGAGAATATGGTCGCTCTTGCACGCTGCATTAGTAAAAAAAAATTTAAAGTTGTCTCTTTTAGACCTACTTCCTGTGGTTTCATTCAAGGGACTGCGTGCAGCTGCACACCAACTTAACACGGTAATTTCTTTTATACACCTCATCTCTCTTATTTACTTATTTCAGACTATGTAATGTTCTCTTTTTTTCCCCCCTTCAGGTGTGGGCTTACTCTTACACTTTCAACTAACCTGGTGGTGTGGATGGCAGCAGTGACTGAGGAGTCGATTCACCAAACTGAGATAACTCATCTGAATATAAGTGTCTCGCACAAGTTGTACAGAGGTATTGAGCCATAGCTTTGTTTTTTTTAGATGAAGGTTAGTGAGGAAAATAACTGACGGCTAATCTTTCCGTTCCAGCAAACTACGGTGCCAAGAAGTGCACATGCAGTCATACGGCATGTGAGACCTTCAAAGAAGCCTTCTACTACCTGTACCCCTTCAATATAGAATACAGCCTCTTTGCTTCTGCCATGACCTACATAATGTGGAAAAACGTGGGCAGAATTGTTAAGCATCACAGGCACCACAAATTTAACTTCTATGTGAAAAATGTTTTTGTAGGGCCTGTGGCAGGACTGCTCCTGGTGGTGGCAGGACTTGTTACATTTGTACTGTACAAGATTAACATACTCAGAGAAGACAAGGAGAAAAGAAATACAGCCCTGCTGATTCATTTCATTATGAACATAGTGATTGTTACCTTGATGTCCCTCTCCACTATGATTGGCTGCATTATTTACAGACTGGACCGCAGGGAATATGTATCAGACAAAAACCCCACTCGCAGCTTGGACGTGGGGCTACTGGTGGCATCATCTTTGGGGCAATTCATCATTAGTTATTTCAGCATTGTGGCTACAGTGGCAATGGGAGCCCAGGGTTACCTAAATGTGCTCAACCTGGCCTGGGCTGTGGTAATGGTGGTTGAGATTGGCCTGCAGAACTATTTCATCATTGAAGGCCTGCATCGGGAGCCCATCAATGTAATGCAGGCAAATGCTCGTGCTTTTCAAGACCACACTGAAATGGCCAACGATGTGGAGGGTCAAATATCTAGATACTCAATTTCTAAAAAGCCAAGTTGGAAAAGAAGAGTTCTGAGGGAAGTGAGTGCCTTTTTGCTCCTGGCAAACATAATTGTAAGTTGTATTTATGCTTATTGGACTATCTACAGTTGCAACAACTACCAGTGTTTCCTGTCAAAATGTGTCTAATTCCCTTTTTCCTGTATTGACAGCTATGGATCATGCCTGCATTTGGGGCTCGTCCCCAGTTTGACCACTCGGCTGAGATATACTTCTACAATTACACAATGTGGAATGCAATTGTGAATATTGGACTTCCTTTTGGAATCTTCTATCGCATGCATGCTGTGGCCAGTCTCTTTGAAGTTTATCTAAGAGATTGACTAATCTCCTAGCTGGACTCATTATTTCAATGTAGGTGTATACAAAGTGAACAATTTTGTGTATCAAAGCATTTAACATGTTATTTAACAACCTTTAATAAATAAATTTAAAATATGTCTTTGTGTTTTCAGTTTGCTGTTTTAGAAGAATTGCAGGGATTTGATATGTGGCAATGCTGATTTGTTCATTTAGCAAACCATTTGCAGATTAAGTGGCGAACAGGAGCATGATGCCACCTAGTGGTTAACATGTGAAGGTGGCGCTTTTACAGACGCAGATTTGGACTTCATGCAGAACTACTGTTACTCTTTATGAACCATTTACACACCTCAAATTTACAGTGCTTTACAGCACTGTCATACATAATGTGACCAATGCAGAATTTGCAGATACATATTATATAATATATAGATATATATAGATTTTTTTTCAGGACACTTCAAGGAAAATACAATTTCAGCATAGAACATTATAAGCAATTCTAGCCAGTTCAAAAATGAAATCAGCTCATATACATAAAAACATACAACCTGTCTCAAAATATCATCACGTAAACTTCAACAACAAAAGACAACTCACAAAGGTGCAAGTTCACTTTAAAGCATGGAAAGTTCAACAGATAATGTGGAACCATAATATTGAGCTATACAAGTTATGTTACTGGTCTTTGAAGAAACAATATTCCCTCTTTCACTTTTATACTGCCAAAATTAGCCTCAGCCTTTACCAAACACTCCAGTCATCTCAGTGCTTTGACAGACATTCTGCGGTCTTAAGGTTTGAAGAAATGTACAAACACAGTTGTTTATGGACACTAGTGATAATTCAAACACCTTCTATCTTAATATAGTGAGAAAGCTACACTCCACTTATCTGAATGACTCCCCTGTCTTATTCGGTGGTGTCAGAAGCAAGCAACAGGTTCACAAGGACAGTTTAAACACAATAAGGTTTCCCACAAAACCAGCAGATACTGAAGGGACGAAGAATCCTAGAGTAATTTTCATTGATAGTCTACATCCTCTGGATCTCAAATAGTCGCACGTCGGTGTCATACCAGATCGGCGGATCAACATTGCTGAAACAGAAAAAAAGAAAATAATGGATTAGTTTTAATTTGCATTTGAGGATATCAATGTCCACAAATCCTATCTAAAAAGCCTAACTCACCGCAAATAAACGACGCCCCACATGTAGGTGCGAAACCACATGGCGGTGCCTGCGTTGGCCTGATATTTCCTAATGAGGATGGGGTGAGGAACAGGCAGCAGGCCCACTAATGTACCATGCTGTAGAAACTTTAGGATCTCTGATTCATCTGTTAGACCCCTGCAATGAAAGACACAATAGACATTTACAGCATTTTTAGTAATATTTCAAAACAGCTAGGACATGCCTTTTGTAGAAGTGTTTGCATACTTGTCAATGCAGATTTTCTCTACTTGGGGCACCAGCACCTGTAGAAGTCTCATGATGGTCTGCAAGGGTAGCTTACACTTCCAAGACAGGACCTGGGATAAAAGCGAGCAAATCTAAATTGAGTTCTCATTCTTCCAAATATCCAACATCCAGTCCGAAAGCTAAAGAGTATTCTGACCCATTCTGATGTGGGAGCCCAAAAGGACGTTGAAGATGCACTTGACAAACGTCTTCTCTCCATTTCTGCTTCAGTGTAGAAAACATCCTAATAATGTGAGGAAATGAATGTTGAAATATCCACATCCACTGGGGAAAACCAATAGACCCCATAAAAAGGTACTTACTTCATTGTCCCTGCCTGAGTTAGACTCTGTGTCACTGGTCCCAGTGACTGCACTTTGGTCTGGGTGCACAGTGTTTGGGGAGTCTGTCTTTGGAACTGACACCATGGTTCCATCCTCTGATACTTGGGACTTCTCAGTCAGTTTATCAATGCCTACAGGAAACCAGCATCATACATCACAGGACGTTAGTGAACACCTTACAGATGTGTCTGGTGACATTATTTCACTTTTTAAAGTCTTACTGAAAAACTAAGTGTCTTTAACTAAATTAAAGACATATGAATTCAATCTGCTCGTTCTAAGGCAGTCATTTTTGTGTGCATAATGTGCATATGTACATGAAATACATGACACATGTTCAGCAGTTTGTATCTAATGAGCCAATAGCATGGTAGCAACTCAATGCATCTAGGCACGTGGGTAGACATGGTCAAGACTTGGTCACGGTAATCTGCTGAAATTCCAGCCCAGAATAGGGAAGAAGGGTGGTTTACTTTGTGTGACACACATACAGAAGTAACACACAAACGATAACTATAATGCAGAAAAGGCCCATTAGATTAATACATAATGAAGGGTACAGGGACCATACAAATGCACTCTTTATTAAAATGCAAGCTATAAAATTCCAAGACTTGGTGAAGTTTAAAACAGCACAAATGTCACAATCCTGGGTCTTTTGACCTAGTGTTTTGTGTTTATACTTATATATTGATGTTTATGGTTTATGTTTAAGTTTATTAGGCTCTCTAAGTTCATTTCTATTTTGCCAAGGTTGCTTGTTAGGTCTGATTTGTCCCAGCTGTGTTCCCACCTGTTCACCATTCTCTCATTATCTTCTGTGTACTTAGGTCCTCTGTCCTCCTTTGTTCCTTGTCAGGTCGTCTGTTATTCTCGCCATGTTATCCTCATGTCCAGGTTTATTCAAGTTCATGTCAGGGTTTTTCCATGTTGTTTTTTAGATCTCCCAGTTTAGGTTATGTTTAGTTTGGTATCAGTTTGTCTTGCCTTTTGTTTGCACCTTTTTATAAGCTTTATTAAACGGCTCGCCATTTGATATTATCAAGTTTTGTTCCACTTTCTTTTGTGTCTGCATTTGGGTCCTCCTTCGCTATTCATACAGTCTGCTTCGGCAAACTGTGACAGCAAATAATATATAAACCAAGAAATAAAATGCAACTGTGTGGTGTCATATCAATATGGATCAAAATCTCTGAGGAATGTTTTCATCACCTTTTTTGAATCTGTGCCATGAAAAATTAAAACAGCTCTGAAGAAAAAACGGGGTCCAACCTAGTACTAGCTAGGTATAACTAATAAAGTGTCCAGTGAGGATATATGTTATGTGTGCTGTACCTACCACACAGTGAATTGATTGTATTGTAATTACAACATTACCATACATATAGCATGTAGAGTCATTACCTGGCATAGCAACCAGGCTGGCTTTCAGTGTACCGGGCTCCGCTGGCACTGCAGGGTGTGAGCCCTCCATGGATACAGTTTCTTGGGAGCTGGTGCGGGAAATGACGTCTGGCGACTTTTTTTTCCTTTGCAAAGCCTTCTGGATGGAACTGGGGTCAGAGGGCAGGTTGGCCAGCTGATGGAACACATTACGCTTGCGAATGATGGCGTAAACCAGGTTGCAGTTTCCTGGCGGAGAGAGAAATGTAAACACATGAAAATAATGTGTCTCACAATAAAAGAACTCTATCTATCTATCTATCTATCTATCTATCTATCTATCTATCTATCTATCTATCTATCTATCTATCTATCTATCTATCTATCTATCTATCTATCTATCTATCTATAGATATAGATATCTATTCCTTGAATTTCTTTTACCATCAAACTGGTACTGGATAATGTTGTTGAAAGCCTCGAGAAGGAAAAACACCAGGTGATGGTTCTGAGCTGCAGAGAACAGGAACCAGGTGGTGGAAAAGGCCTCCAGCAGGTGGAGCAGTTTATTAGCTGCTACCATTGACAGGCTCTTCAAGTAAGGGGAAACTGAAGGAGAAGGAGTATTAAAAGGGTGTGAAAGAAAAACTGTAACAACTCATTCTCATGACATGCTTGTGTTGAAAACAAAATCTGCAATAGAATACGTATTCACCATTTACAATGATGGTTAGTAAGCAGTCAAACAGAGGCTGGAGACGCTGGTGGCCCGTTGTGATTATCTTGTGAAACACCTAGAAACCAAACACAGCCACAGCTGTAAAACTTCACTGTATTTGAATTAGTTAGCTATCAAGAAAACTCCCATTTCAACACAGCAGCAGGTGTGTCTCACCACTATAAGCAGGTCAGCATGAGTCCCTGTGAACACCGGGATGTCCATAGGCACATGGAGAGAATAGGGCTTATTCAAGCGCACGCCAAAGTTTCTCTCCCCGCTCAGCAACAGCAAAATAAACACACCAATGTGCATGAGTCCAACACGTGCTGCAGTAAGGACAAATCACAACACAAATTGATAAATGCATGCTTCTAGTAGAGATTTGTTGTGTGCGGTGAAGCAACCGAGGAGACTCACACTGGTCGGCCCGCGCGTCATTCAAGTAGTAGAGTATAGGAACCAGAATATCCAGCACATCGCTGCTCTTCAGGACAAAAAACAAGAACTTCTGCAGTGGGAACACAAAACAGATCGTGGTGTCGAATAAAAGCATCTTTTAAAGCGTCCCCTTCCCAAAGAAGTCTTTATCTTTGTTCTAACCTTATTGAAGTCACAAAGTTTCCAGAAAAGCACCAGAAGCTCCTGGTGGAACTGGATCTTCTTGGTGGAGTTAGGCAGGTAAGTCTGGGTCAAAGGGTTGGTCAGCAGACGAGCGAGGCCTTTCAGTACAAAATCAAAGTCCTACCATTGGGAGACCACAAAGATGCAGATTTTCACAATGCAATCTTTACAGTAATGATATTGGAGGATTTTTAAGAAATGCTAATATGCATACCTCCTCTCTGTGAATCCTTGACAAATAATTCACAAACAGGTTTTCTGGTCCTGTAGACTGTTTCAGACAAATTCAGAAAGATTTATTTGAATGACTTTAAACAAATCCAATAAAGCCATCGAGTGTCTTTGTCACGGTCTTGAACTTACCTCTTGTTCCTCTACGCTGGATGGAGAGGCAGGGGGGTGGGCAATCCCTCCATCATGCTCCAGCGTCACAATTAGGATCTGTACCGCCTGCTCCACCAGCTGCTCCCGGTAGTCAGAGAAGAGCAGGTGGTTGTACGGGATGCCATAACCCACTGGGTCATAAGCACACACCACATTCAGAAGAGACGTGAACAGAGGCAGAGCATGTCTAGGAACCAACAAACAGGATGACAGTGTCAGTATATTCTGTGTTACCCAAAAGGATCATGCGAACATGCGAATTATGATACATTGTCATTGCAAGGAAATGCTCTGTTTTGTTTTAAGAGAAATGCTGTTTTGTCAATTAGACAAAAGAAAGGAAGATTAATTTGTATATTAAATCTGCAAGAATATGAAATAACGTGGCTGCACAAAGACTTTAGAAAACCAAAAATCTTAATTTGGTAAGCAATTCACCTTTTAATTTTTACAATTTTATTCAAAAAATATGAGTTGACTGAACTGTCACGCATCACCATGGTAATTTAATAAAGTTTATGTCATGAACACTGGGGGGGGGGGTTGTGCCTGAGTTTGAGTTTTGTATTGTGGACTCTTGTGTTTGTGGAATTTTGAGTTTCATATTCTTTTACATTCTGTTGTTATTCCTGGTCAGTTTCTTTATGTTTATACTATCAGGCCTTCTTAATTTTCGGACAACTATTTAAATTCTTCTCATGGTTTGATCATATTTAGTTCCTAAGGTCCTCAGGTTCTTTTCCCTCCTCTGTGTTCTTTGAATCCTGTTGTCAGCTCTTAGCCTCTGTGGTACGTGCTTTTCTGTCTTGTTATCTCCTGCTTTGTTTTGTCATTTGTTTCTGAGTGTTATGTTTTAATTTTACTTGTTACTTGTTATTCTGATTTAGTTGAGTTGTGTCTCCCAGGTGTCTCCCCACTCCACCAATCATCCCTCTGTGTAGTTATAATCGCTATCTTTCTTTGTCCTTTGCCAAGCCGTCTGTGTTCTCAGCCTGTTCAGTCCAACCTGTTTGTTATGGTTCCTTGGATTCAGTGGTTGATTTTCTGCTCTGCTTTTCTATTGATTTATACTCCACTAGAACAGAAAGTAATTATTATTTAGCAAGATTCACCTCTTAAGTCTGCATTTGGCTCCTTTTGTGCACATCACTACATTTAAGTCGTAGTGATGTGGAAGTTTACTATTCTCGTGGGGACCGACAGCCCTCGTGGGGACCAAAACCCCGGTCCCCATGGGGTTGAAGGCATTTTTCACACTCAAACTGTGGTTTTAGTGTCAGGGTTACAATTAGGTTATGGTTAAGTTTAGGGTAAGGGTCAGGGTCACCCATTCATTTTTGATGGTTAGGGTTAGGGTAAGCGGTTAGGGAAAGCATTATGTCAATGAGATGTCCCCACGAGGATATAAATACACACATGTGCGTGTGTGTGAGAGAGACATGGTAAATAGTGAAATGAAAGCACACCTGTAAATTCTCAGGTTTACATATCAGGTAGTTATTAGAACATCATCTAGTCCTTACTGTGTCACCCTGAGATGAACAACAGCATGACATATTACACTTTATTTATTTTTTCAAAACCTAGATAAAATTGAAGAACATGCACGATTTAGTAGCTTGACAAACTGCCTTCAGCAGCAGTAACTTGAAGTACTTGTTTTCTCTATGACTTGATCAGTCTCTTCAATCATTGTGAATGATTTTTGACCACTCTTCTTTACATGGTTGCTTCAGTTCAGTGAGGTTTGCAGATAGTCATTCATGGACAGCTCTATTAAGGTCCATATGAATCAGGTTGAGGTCTGGAATTTGAATGGGCCATTGCAAAATTGCAACTTAATTCTTTCCTTTTTCAGTCATTTTGTTGTTGATATGTTGCTGTGTTTGGGTCATTGTCCTGACCCAAACACAGCTGTCCTTTCAGCCAAGCTTTAGCTGTCGGACAGAAGGCCTCACATTTGACTCTCGAATAATTTAGTATACAGAAAAGTTCAAGGTCGGCTCAGTGAAAGCAAAGTGCCCAAGAAAACAAGCATAAATCATCACCCTGCCACTACTGTGCTTGATAATTGGTATGAGGTGTTTGTGCTGATATGCTGTGTTTGGTTCTCTCTATATGTGGTGCTTTGCATGATGACCAAACATTTCTGCTTTGGTCTTGTTTGTATGAAGGACATGGTTATAGAAGTCTTCAGATGCAACTTTACAGATCTAAGCCATTCTTTTTAGAGAAACGAGGCTTATTTTTTCTCTTATCACTTTGGAACAACATGAACATTTTTTCTTTTTGAGTTTGACATGTAGCTTGGGTTTATTGCAGTTTATATGAGCACTCCACAGTCTGATCTGTAGCTGGGATACCCACTCCTGAAAAGACTGGTAACTCTCTTGAATATTTTCCACTTGTGAAAAATGTCTCTCGCTGCAGATGATGGACTTAAATTTGTTTGGAAATGCCCTTATAAAGCTTCCACTGCCAAACTCCCAAA
>VURO01015571.1:84010-108074 GCA_015108175.1 Pelvicachromis taeniatus
TTTTATATTTTTTTTAGTTTTTATTTTTTTAATTTTTTAATTTATTATTTTTTTTTTTTTTTTTTTTTTTTTTTTTTTTTTTTTATTTTTTTTTTTTTTGTTTTTTTTTTTTTTGTTTTTTTTATGGTTATTTTTTTTTTTTTTTTTTTTTTTTTTAAAGAGCCAGCTCCTCAAATCCTTCTATAGTCTTTGCTGGCATTTTGCTCCCACGAACTCTAGCTTCCAATATCAGACCAAAGAAACACTCCCTTGTTCTTATGCTCCCTCAGGGCAAAGTGGCAGTGCTAGATATTTAAGAGATTTAAGCCTCCTTTGTCAAGCGGACTGAAGCCACTCCTTCTTTTTTCCCCCCAAAGCGCAGTATAGCAGCTGGGCTTCAATGCAATATCGTCATCATCTGTAGATTAAGTCAGGCAAGGTATGTTGTTCCCATCAAAATGAGCAGGGAATAAAACATCCACTGAAGTTAACTAAGTTTTCTTGAGCTCATTTGTTTTCCAAGCCTTTCAGAAATAATTCTCTGTGGAATTGCACAATTTGTCTGACATCAATTATTTCTTATAAGACAAAATGCTCCTGTTAAGTCTGCTATGCACAGCAGGACGTATGTGAATATTCAGTAAAAGATACAAAACTGCAGGTAAACACTCCAGTAAGGGTTTTTTTTCTGACACATATTCCATCACAGGATTTCAGTGTGAATATATTGAGAGATACCCTTTCTTGTAATTTGATTAGTGGGCCAGAATTACAGCCAGCCCTCTCTCATTTACTTTTACTAAGAAGAAAACAATTAAGCTATACATGTTAGCTATCAAGGAGACAAGACGCCTGTGCAGAGACACACTACTAGATAAAACATACAGTCGCACACACACACACAAGTCTCATTTAATCCTTTATGATGCGCCTGGAATTTATAATGATTTTAATTAGAAAAGGTGCAGTAGGAGACTACTCCATAGCAATGCTGACACTCCAGGGTGCCTCGAGCCAATTAAAAATATGTGCTGATCAAACAGTCTGCCCTCACCGTGTACAACTATCCCCGGAGCCTCTGCTGCAGCAGAGGGATGGACAAGCTCACGGCCTCTTGCTCTCACCGCGCATGCTACAGAGGAGCCAGCAGCTCCACTCGACACTCTCCACCCTGAGATCTGGTTCAAGGCTCAGTTATTCCCATTAGCCGTATATGACGCAGGGTAACGGAGGCCTAAGCACTGAGTAGAACCCCCATAAGAGAAATCCATCAGTTCACAATCAAACGTTTGTGAGAAAATGTCACACACCCATTTGATCCCAAAAGATCTTTTTTATTTTTCCCCTCACAAGGGAACAGGCACAGCCCACTTTGCTCTCACACTCAGAGTGAGAATTATATGACAATTTAGAGTGACAATTAAGCCTGGTATTAATTACATTGTTCTTTTTGTTTCAAGAAATCCCTACGATGTTTCCAGACCCAGGAGTGCTCAAAATAGATCAATTTAAATGAATGTGAAATCTTCTTATATGTTCCAAATGTTAATATTCTTGAGGAATCCTCCATCTCTGTCACATCCTTTTCTCCCCTCTCTCTGTGAAGTCCCTCCTCCCTCTATCATTAGGCATCTCTGTCCCTAGTGATTAATGACACTAATGAGCATGTGCAGCCATTCACTCTGCCACACATTATTCTATTCTCTGGCCTAGGCCATGTGTCATGTCCTCTTGAGGATGAAGAACAGGGCTTCCTGGTCATATTCAACTGAACAACAATATTAACCCCTATCTTTTGCAATAAATGCATATCAGGGGCACACTTGATGCACAATCGCACATACAGAAACATGCAAATGACATGGCTTGACTTTGAAAATCATGACCATTTAATAATAATGACAGAGAGGCAAATGAACCGTCGTGCTGAAAGTTACAGCTATGGTTTACATTTAAACCCAGCTGAGTACATACTGGAAAATTATTTAGATAGATAATGATTTTCTCGCACATGCTCAGTTCAGGAAAATGTGAAAGCACTAACTTTCTAAAAAAGAGGCCATTCATACAAAGCTTGTAGTGAGATCATCAAAAAAAAGAAAAATCTCTTTGTGTCTTGCTTTGTGTGACTCTGCTGGTTTGGCAGCTCATAAATCTACATTCAAACTCTCTCTTTCTTAAAAAATGAAGGGTTATTGATGATATTAGAGGAGATGTTGCTTATTGAACTGCCAGTGCCTGATGCCGTTTCTGCTTTTCTCCACTCCAGCGTTGGTGCGGTAGATCTCGCGTTGCTAAACTTTTTTCTTTGGCAGACATTGGAGGCTTGTCAGGTGAGCAATAGGAAATCATAACTGTATATTTGAAGATCCATAAAGAAGGCCCCCATATCTTTCGAGACATGTATTAGCCAGGACGCTAAAATACAGCTGCTCACTTTTATGTTGGAACCCCAGTTGGCCATTGGGATTTGAAATTAATATGACAGAAGGGCCATCTGCTATAGGAGACCACAATAGCATTCAGGAAAACTGGTTTAGGCCTTGAAGAGGACATTTTTAATTGGATGCGTCACACAAAAATATATACATGTCATATAAACTCATTTGTTGGAATGATGGCTGAGCTGGATTTATAGTAGCCTGCAAAGAGACACAGGACAAGGAGAGATGCTTAGAAGGAAAATAAATCAAAGGCAGACAACCGGCCACTATTATTATATTCTTGTTATTGCTTTACAATCAATGCACCACATCAGATAGCTGTGGAGGAATGCTTAGTTTTACTCCAATTGTTCTGCTTGTTATCGGAAGTCATGGCATTTTAACATGTCCTGACTTCAGTGCCTTTAACCAAAAGCCACATAGTTTTAGTCAGGCCCGCAGCCTGCTGTGCCGCGAGGCTTGAGTCACTGAATCCCTATTGATCATTCATCAGTAACTGGTGGCTCAGTCTCAGCATCTTCTTGATTCAGCAGCGGTGTAGTGTTATGCTCTGGTTTCATTTTTTTGCTTTGCTCTGCAGTCTCTGTTAGTAACTGCTACATGCGTTGCAGTAAAGTCACAATACAGCGTTGAAAAAGCAGAGCTGTTTGACTATTTTTATGAGCAATAAAATGTATGTTTTTTTTTATTATTTATTTGAGGCTCATCTGTACCTTGTATCTGCCGTTCAAACACATTTACAGCTTTTGCTAATTATGATCTGGTACCTTGATCATATTATGAGATTTGGGGTTTTTTTCCCTTACCAAAGCTGAACTCATCATAAATGTCACTCATAAGTGTTTGGCTCTCCTTTCTTTATAGTGATTTTTTTTTTTAAGACGATCTGGGTTCTTATCATTTTAAAACTCGTGCAAAGGATTTTAACAATCATCTTAAAGCAGGCTTTGACACATAATTTCTCTCTGACGTTACAAAGCAAGCAGGAAAAAAATTCTTCATTTCAACTATTTCACTGTCAGCAGAAATCCTTCTGTATTGAAACTGGCAATTGAAATCAAAATATCCTAACAAACCAGTCCTAACAAGGATTCATGGTGTTGTGAGGGGGAGGGAATACAGAGTGAGTTGTGTGTTTGTGTGCCTGTGTGTGCTCCTGAATGAAAAGAGGAAACCCAAATAGCTGAGCTGACTTGCCACGGACAGACCTGGGTCTGGGGAGACACCAGGCTTGTCTGGGACCCCCCGAACTGATTGTTGTAATCGTTGCCCAGTTTGGTCATGTGATGCTTATGCAATGTTGTCCAACCTGCAGCTGGGGTGGAAATCAATCACCCACACACAAACCTTCTTTTCTTTTCCCAGACAAGAGCTTTTTGGTAACAACAGCCATTTCGCTCATATGACCAAAAGAGCATCCTGTCAGTTGAATTCATTACTTGCAACAATTCAGTATGTTTTTGAAATCTTCTTTTAGCACATATATGAACATGAACACTCACTTAGCCTTTCAGTGCATTTTCTTCATGTTACCGCAGAAGCGTGGAGTGGAGTACTAACAACTGGTTATGCACTTTTCACATTTTATCATTTCCATTGTGGGCCTGGGGGGCTACGGGGGACACAATCGCTGCTCCACTGTAATCCTCACTGAGGTAATGAGGGTTTTAAAATATGACATGAGGCTCAGTGAACCTAAAGGTAAAGAAGGGCAAACGCAACAGAGCGCTAACTTGGAGAGAAAAAGATTACATCTTGCATTTAAACAAACAATTGACCTGCATCATTTAAAACCTCTGACTTTTAGCTCTGTGATAATTCGACAGAAAAGTTTCATTTTAAAATTTGTACTTATTATTTTTTAAAGAAGTCAAAATATACTTCTTTGCCAAACACAGAAATTTGATGTATAGCTGATGGATAAGTGTGTGTCTGCGTGGGTGTGGGTCGGTGTACATTCTGTGCATTGACTGTAGACACCTTCAGTAAGCTTTTGTTTACACTCACAGGTAATATGATACAAATGAGGGGGTCCTTTTTTTTTTTGTTTTAGCAAGAATAATATCTAGACAATAAGTATTTTAGAATCATATATATATTTATAGTTTTTTTTTTATTCATTTTTTATTAGTGCTAACCCTAAAAGCAGAGTGCTTCTGGTTATGCCATATGCCTCTACAACAGTTATTAGCACTAGCACCTTACAAGCACACAAGTATGCAGATGCACACACACACCCCACATACACACTGGTAGGTCATAGGTCATCTGTTGTCAACCATCTCTGTATTATTTCAGGCTACATGCGGTTTGAAGGCTTAACTTGGCCAAACTAGAAACATAAAAGCGACCCCCAGTAATAAATTCATTCAGGGATGAATCTCATTGTTTTAGGTTAAACTCAATGTGAGACAAAGATTTTGGAATATGTGTATAAATTGTAAGAAAAATTTTATTAAAATCGCCTAGACGACTTTTAATCTCTGAATAATCTAAAGTTTTCTTTCTTTTCCTTTTTTTTTTTCCTCGCTACATTTTTCCAGTTACATATATTCTCCAAACGTGGATTCCATATAACGCTCAAAATTCCCCGGATGTACGGCTGCTTGTAATATTTATGGGTATTTTATTGTGGAAATAAAATCATATGGGCATTTTTCCCCCCTTTCCCTAATATCCAGGGGCCCGTTATCCGTGTGTAGATGTGGGTGGGAGGCTACAGACTGTCAATCATTAATGCTTCATTGATCAAGGACAATCCCCGTCGTAAAACCGCTCTCTCTCTCTCTTTTTTCTGCAAAAATCTCTCACTCCGCATTAATTATCACTCTGCCCGTTGTGTGTGTGTGTGTGTGTACGTGCACACGCGCGTATTAGCGTGTGTGCTCCTGTGTACAACTAACCACCCTTTTGAATATTTCGCGTTGCACGCACTCACTTGAGAAGGGCTCATGATGAGATGAAATTCCAGCACCTTCTGCTAAAATACATGTTAGTATTCAAGCAATGTGGCCGAGCGTTTGTGAAATCTCACACAGGGCAGTGCACACAAAACTGAGTGGACTCAAAAGAAGAAAGAAAGGAGAAAAAAATGCATTAGCCAAGTCCATCTTAACGTAGGGCATATTTTGATTTTTAGCGATAGAGGGCTGAGGTATACAGGCTCTCTGAAGTGAAGTGACAACAAACCAGCCTGAGAGTTTCCTTCTTTTCTTTTTGCTCAAAAATATATAAATTACTCGCTTTTTTTCTTTGTTTTTGGCTATCCATGTAAAAATAAAAGATTCTTAGATGGATGTCTAACACACACACACACACAGACACACACACACACACACAGACACACTCAACTATATACCTTTATTCCTGCATTAAATAGCTGTCCTTAAATTTCCTTAAGTCTATCTTTTTAACACGCACACACTAAAAAAAAATCAGTTCCGATAAATAAACAATTACAGTTATTGGTCATCATCCACACATAAAAAATAAAGTAGAGCAATTCGCTCCGTTTTAATTCTCACAATAAAGACTAAATTAAAAAATAAACAAATAAAATAAAACACGTCTTCAGTAATATTTCAACCCACATTTGCAGCGAGGCAGACGGGATCAAGAGTATTTTCAGTAAATCCTTGAGTCAACAAATTATTGCTGGAATAGTAACAAGGGACATGCAGGACCGTCGTTTAAAAAAAAACGTCAAATATTTTGGCTGCACCACATTCACGATCGTCTCTACAGCCTCTCCACATATCCATCCGCTATCTCGCCTCGCTCTCGTATTTTACACCCCGATCTGAATTTACCGAAAGCCAGACAAACAGCATGCGACACGATCATCCGATTAACTCCAAGTAAATTTCCTGCAAAAATATCACGCTCGGTTTTTTTTTCTTTATCCTTTTTATATTATGAGCAGCAGCGACAGCAGCGGCACACTGACCGGACTACGACAAACCTCATGCAGCCACACTTTAAAGCGCTGAAAGACTCCATGCAGGCTTTCTTCTCCATTAAAGCGGACCTCGGCAGGGTGATCCACAAGCGGAGTTTTTTTTTTTTTGTTTGTTTGTTTTTTTTTTCTTTGGGGTTTTTTTTTTTTTTTTTTTTCCAGCTGTAAAGCTAAGAGTGGGGTCATAGGTTTAATGTGCTGCCTCGGTCTGGTAATTGAAATTGTGTAATTCTAAAAAAAATAAATAAATAATAATGATTTTTTTAATGTGAGTCTGCATCTGTGTGTGTGTTTGTTACAGGTGTGCTGAGGACTCTCTGCAGGCCAGGCAGCTGCTGTCCCTGACTCTAGACCGGATGAGCCACACTCTGCTCCTCGCCTTCCCGTCCTGTGTGGTCAGAGTACCAGTGGCACGATGCCAGCTTTACTCTCGATGCATGAAGTAAGTAAAAACCGTTCACACAATAGCAAAGAAGGGCAGTGGGACAAGGATGAGATGTTAGGTGACCCTCGAGGAACCATCTGGTCTTCACGAGTGTCCTTCTTCCAGCTGCAGCTGTAGCAGACCGGTCTTTGCTGCAATAATAAGACAATATTACAACTTATAACATCTGCCGCTTTGCCCTTGAGCAAGTCGGCAGTCTGTTAAACGCAGCATAGTAAAACGAGTCAAACTTTAATAAAATAGGCCAATAGGTTGGTATAAAATCAAGTGAAAGCTTTTAGTGTAATTAATTGAATTAAAATAGTGATGTATTATGTTGAACTCTGCCGTGTGCAGTAAGTTTACTGTATAGTAATAATACTTACTGATAATGCAATACGTGATATTTTAACTTGATAACAGAATAGAAATGATGTGAGCGAGTCCTGCAGTCAAGGAGAAACATCTGAAGCAGAAGAGCTAACCTTACATAGCGAACATTGCACCTCCCAAAATCCCCAAATCCCACAAGGCCAGCTCCAAAAATCCAGATTAAAACATCCTTGCAATGACCAACTTGACTCTGTGTAACACCTTTAACCTCTTGACAACCAACCGCGATCACAAGGTTATTGCACCTGCTGGGAGGCAACTCTGCACCGAAAAGTGTGGATCACCTGCAGTGTGTGTTCGCAGTAAGGCACTCGACTCAGCTCTCAGCAAACTGCTTGTATTCTGGTTCTGTTAAAGCAAAGTCGCCCGTGTCATATATGAGCATCCTGAAGCAACTACCTCTGTGAATTTCTGCTTCACATCTGTGAGGTATTGGGTCAACTCTGAATGTAAGTTAATGTTAAGCTCTGTGTTTGCAGACGTCAACAGATTTGAGATTTGCACTGATTTATTGCAGTTGATTGCGATGCATGTGATCGCCAACTTGGCTCCATTGTATTGCAAACTGATAGCAGACCGAGTTAGCATCTTATCGCCACACAAATGTGCTTTGAACACGGAAAATCTCTGCGAGCGGTTGCAGATCTGGTCCTCGTCTTTGAAGCAAAGAGCAAAAAGGAAAGTGCCAGATACAATAGCTGCGGTCATACAGTAGTCATCACCTCAGCTAATGTGACTTAGCGACTGGTCTTGGTGCTGTTCGGAGCATTTTAAATGCTTGCTTTGCTGTTAATTGTGCTCACAGATCATGCGAGAAATCTGTACTCAGTCTGGTTTTCAATGAGTAAAATTAAAGCTTAATTTTTTTGTTTTGTTTCAGCACTAATTAGTAGTTATGAGTCCATGCAGTGTACAGACAATCCTTGCAAAGCACGCCTATCATTCTTGAGCTTTAATTTAGCACCCAACCCTCCCGATTGTTCTGTTCATCACTACATATTAGATTATGAGAATGAACAGTGAAGAAACTGGATTTCTGGAAACCTGGCTGTGCTGCAATTAAACATAAAGATTTATTGAAAGCAAGGCTGTTTCACCGGCACACACCCACACAGTCGGCACACTGGAGAAGAATCATCCGTCTAGTTGCCCGTGGCTGTGGCCCTTCAGAGTCCACTGACACAGTAACACAAACTGGTACACACTCTGGTACATGAGGCGTGCAGTTGTGTTCACTGAACCAGGTGAGTCGTACAAGCGTGTAATGCACATTAAGAAAGCACTCGCATGCTCTCATAGATGTGTGTGGCGTGTGCACTTTTATTTTCGACGTGTGTATGAGAGCTAATTTTCTGTGTGCAAATAGGTTAAATATTTCTTAGTCATGCTTCGCTGGCTTCAAGTGTATTTTTTTTTTTAACCTTTGAAGAATATTTTTGCGCACTTTGAATTTGGTTCAGTGCGATGACAGTTGACGTGCAGATTCCTTTCCACCTGACTTTAATCCTGTTTGATATGCTCGCATTTTAAAATAAAATCTTCAGTATTTCATAGTAAGAGCTCGGCTATCTGCTGTCTGCCGAGCGTACAGCTGGATCTTTTGATGTCGTTTAACTCTGGCTCATTAAGCTCTGGTGCAGAATATCATTAAAGAGTCTTCCCCTGCTGGTCATTAGAAAGAAGACAGTCTTAAGGTTTAAAAGACTTTGTGCTTGCTTCATGTTGCAGAGTCTGAAGCTACGCCCATCATTTACACCATGTGTCCTTTACTTTTGCACCTTTGCTGTCGCTGTGCCGGTAGTTTGGTAAACGGAAGATGGCCGGCTGGTTTGGTGCTGCAGATATAGCTGTAACTATAATATTTGTCTAAATACCCCTTAGTAAGTTGCACCTTAAAGATGCTTTTGGTCACCATCAGCAAGCTTCTGCCATGATTTTGGCTGATATTTGACAATTATTGTTGCCGGAATTGGTAAAATTCTTTAAATCAGTTGGTTTTGTGGCACAGACCCAGCACCTAAGCGCCGTCCTCAAATTTCATTAGCTTTAGGAAGGTCATTGCAGAAGCTTAATGTTAGCCTGCTGATGTATTTTTGTTATCATTGTCCAGTTGGAGCATCTGACTGTAGCAGGTTGTCTAATTCTCCTTCTGAGCTCTTCACTGAGTTCTTTGGACTTTCCCGTGTTTCTGAGTTTGGTCAGTCCAACGAGTGCTTTCAAACAAATTCTCTTTATGCTGCAAAGAGAAACAATCATCTTGTCAAAGCCCTGTGAAGTTAAAGGATTAAAAGGTTTAGATTAATACTCTTACCCCAAATATGATTTGTGTTATTGACTCTAGTTTTGTTTAAAACGTAAAGAGTCTTTCGGACACTTTTTTGGCAGTCTGTGGCGTTTGTGGTTTTGTCAGCATTACATTATCAGTGGAGCTGTGAGCAGGGGAGATTTGTCGCTGCACTCAAGGACATGGCATTTTATTTTTAGAGATGGAGTAAGCAATTTTTCAGAAAGTTTGACATTTGAACTTAACAGCCAAATAAACACGCTCCTCCCTTCACTGCTCCAAATTCATGGGCGTGCATTGCTTGGACAATGACATTTAGCAACTGAGTTAGCTGATCCAGGGAGAAATGTTCCAGACTTTGAATGTGGACTTCTTTTTGTCATAGCTAAAACACAAAGTGCAAGAGAGTAAAAAGTACCAAGTTAGTTGTTTAGATTTTTAAAAAGTTTTCACAGGGGAACCATTAAAGGTGCCTCCTGCTCCCCACTGTAACCAAAGCCAGCAATTGCTGTGACCTCCCGTCAACCACTGCAAAACGTCCTGGTGAGCTGGAGCCAGTCAGCAGCTTTACAGGGAAAAAATATTTGAAAGTCACATTTTTACTACATTCACTTTGTAAACAGTTCCTGCACACTTGTTTGACATCTGGCTCTTGTGCTGGCTTTCTCTACGTACGCCTAATTATAGACAAGACCGAAAACATGCCCACAAATGAACCAAAGTATGCGCACAAATGCTTTTTCCTCTCTGTGGTTATTCATGGGCTATTTTCCATTCTGGAAATGTGCAGGGATTCACAGGGATGTCCTGCACACACAGTCTGTGCACATGGATGAACTTCCCCTGCGGCTGGTTGGCTGGAGTAGTGACGTGGGGGCCAGTCCAAGCCACTTTGTTTTGTTCCTATTGAGAGAGCCAGCGTTTTTTTTTTTCTGTGAACACACATAATGAATTTGAAGTGTACTGGAATATTTTGGCTGACTTTACCTTGAAGAGATTTAGTAAAAATATGAAGTGAATGATAGTGTTAACATATCTAATTTATGACTCATGTTTTTTGAAAGTCAAATTTGGAAGAAAAACCTCAGGCGGCGCTGATGCTGAGAATCCGTTTTTAAGAAAAACCTGGTGAAGGTTGCTGTTGGAAAGCTCTGATCTCTGCTGAGACTCCCACAGGCTCCTAAAAACTCTTAAATTAAGGTCCCTTTGCACAGCATTGAGCTCCATGATCAGAACATTTAGGGAAGACTTGTTTGGACCGTTTTATCAAACTGTCACCCAGTTAAACGTCAAGAATTCAGTTTTAGTCTTTCAGGAAGTGTTTTTTAAGCACCCGTCCTTCCTCACAGCCCTGTTATTGGATTGCTCTCTATTGATTTTTCTCAAAAATGACAGAATATTCACTGCACTGAACAACACCAAACAAGTTTTACAGGCTGTAAAACTTGAAGGTCACTGACTTCCAAGGAGATGGAAATCCATCTAAAAAATTCATACCATCTTTCCTAATTATCGGTATTGGCTTTATAGTGGATTCAGATAAGGAAAAAGTAATCAGCAGATATTTTATGAGAAGCAGTTTTTAGTTACTGTGAGCACAGTATGAGCAAACCAGCAGAAAGATAAACAGGGTGATGGCTAATGAAAGTTCCCTAATTTCATTTATAGTCACAATCTGCAGATCTAACAGTGAAGCTTCATGAACGCTTCTCCTTAAACAGACGACGTTTAAAGACCTCCCCTGTACCCTTCATGAGCTTTGATGGTCATCAAAATAGTTTTTCGGGTTTTTCCAAAGGTAGCTGCATAATCAGAGATCAACATCACTAACTTGTGATGCACACCCAGTTATTTGGTTCTATGACAAGCCTGAAATGTGACACAAACTACTCGGATCAGAAGAGAGAAACAAGGGTAACTCTGAGTAAAGAGTTAAAAGTGTAATATCACAGAAATATCCAAACACAGAGATTTCTTTTTAGTGAATTTATTCACTCTAACAGGGTGTTTTATTACAGACACCTGTCAGTGGGCTGTATCCTCTCTGCTCCCTTCTAGTTTCTCCGACAGTGGATTGTTAGCTGCGTTACCTGTGCAGGTGTTTTGAGTGACATCATCATTACAATCATGTCATCTGTGCCTGTTTGTTTTTGTTCACATAAACATGCACAGCTAATATGAATTTGACTGCAATGCATTACCTCACCGGTGTGATTTCCCATGAGTCATATTGAATAGATTGTTATCAGCTGCTTCATGACATCATCAGTTTCTGTGTTTAGTTGCTGTTTTGACCCAGAGACCCCTTTAAGGCAGCAGCTGCACACCGTGCACTTACGGGGATCTAAATAAAATTTGGAACCTTTTTGGCGTTCAGGCAGTCAAATAATTAGTTTCGTCTCCTGTGCAGGAACTGCATCGCCTCCAGGGACCCTTACTGCGGCTGGACCAGAGGAAGCACCTGCTCTTTCCTCAGACCTGGAACCAGGTACGGCGTCTGTCTTTGCTTTTTTCATGCATTTACAACGCCACAGCACACACACTGTTCACTTTTATATTCAAATCAAATTCTATGACACACTGTTTCTTTAAGGTATTTTTTTCCTTTATGTCGCTCTGAAGCTCCATGTGTGCTTTTCCTCCAGTTTTTCTCTGATCTCCTGCTTTGATCCAACTTGTTTTCCTTTGAATTTCTTTCTACTTTTATCAGTCGTCAAGGTTACTTTTCTGACAGCAGACCACCCATGGAGACCGTGCATTTTTTCTTTAGTGTGGAAGTCGCTGGGTTTTATTTGCAATGATTTATATTTGTCAGTGACATCTGTGCCCTCTGAGTAACCTCTCCGCGTACAGCACAGCGTCACAGTTATTGTGGCGCTCATAAAACGTGTACGTGTTTAGCTGGATTCAATGTTTTTGCATGTTCCTCTGTGTTCTGTGTAACACACACACAGAGTGTGTGTGTGTGAAGTGCAGTGGCCTGTCTTGACAGTTCACCTCCAGTTGTGGCTGTTTCCTTCCAGTGAAATCAGATTTCTCTTTAGTCAAGCTGCTTATTGAATTAGGCTTTCAAACACAGGTGTAGTGCCAGCCGAACAGGCAACACGGGCCTTAAAGACCACCCCGGGCTGCCTGCTTATACTATTATAGGCCTCTATGTTGGTCTTGATTTGATTTACCAAGGGCGGTCAACTCGGCAATCGATTCTGCATTGAGTTACCGTGGATTTCCTCTTTGTGGAATAATGCAACCTCTCTTTCCAAACCGGTGTGAGAGGAGAGCTCGGCAGCTCGTGCTGGTAGATGCAGTTCCTGAGGGAGAGCTGTTTTGTAGTTTAAGTGAAAGTAGATGTTATGCTCATGTTTTTGGTTTGGGGGGTGGGTAAGTATGTTGTGCGTTCAGGATTTGCTTCTGCCAGCATGAATTTTGTCACAATTCAATATTTTTGTTTTCCTGTAAACCAATAATTTGGCCTTTTGTCAGTTGTACCGAGCAGCATTTTCGAAACACATCAAGTGTCCACTCGTGAACACCACCGACCAGTTTTTATATGTCTGTCTTAATTATTTGCACAATGAAACATCAATACAAGCAAAGCAGCGTAATGACAACAACAACAAAATTAACGGCAAAATTAAAAAGCCCATAGGAGGTTAGAAAGGAAATCGTGTTCAAAATCAATTAATCGGCCTTGTTTGTAAAATAAAATGGAAACTATTTGGTAACAAAACACTTATCGAAACAAAACACTTATCGAAACGGTAAACAATTGGAAAATGAGAAACAGGTGCAGTGATTTACTGAAACGTGCACATAAATCCAAATATACTTTATATGGCAAAAACAACTGAAAGTCAAAGTTTGGTGTGAGCAGCTTTATCCTGTTTGAGCTTTCTCAGCAGCTGATTTGTGAAGATCTTCAGGAATTCAAAGCTCTTCTTTGGATGTTTCTGCCTTTGGCTCTGGTCTGTCAGGACGGGGAGGCCAATCTGTGGCGTTCTACTGTGGGCTCTAATCCAGCCGTGATTTGTCCAAAAATGTCAAATGTGGATTCATCTCTCCCATCAGACCTATTCCAGAGATCTTCAGTTTGGTTCTTGAGTAGTTTTCATACCTCGGTCTTTCCTCCCTGTTTCGCTTTATTAAGCATGGCTTCCTGACGAGATCAGTTCTGATGAGGCTTCAGTGAACAGTAGACGATCAGCTGAAGGTCCAGGTCATCTCTCAGGTCCTGTGTCCAATACTGTTCACACATGCCGAGATATGCCAACCATTCAGCGAATAGCTCTTTAGGAATTATGCCTCTCAAATTGTGTGATCTTTGACATTTTTGTAGATTCAACTAAAAACAAATTTAACAAATTGATTCTTTGCTAAGTTGTCTCTTATGTGAGAACACAAAACTGGATCAGTCCTTGAGCTCGGTGCATTTTTTCTGCTTGAATGATTTGTGGTTCACTGTTAAGTGGTTTAAAAAAAAATCCTCTGGAAACGCTCAGGAACAAGGACTGGACTGAAAATAAGCGAAAAAGCAACTGAAAGAAAAACCATTGAAAGAACTTCATAATACTTGAAGAATTATTGCTCAGTACCACTTTAAAAAATTATAAAGAACAGCAGCTTCTTGAATCAAAATATAAAGAAATCCACAGTATTTAATCCCCGTGGTCTTTATTACTTTCTCTTTAGTTCCTGTATAAAGTCTTTAAACAATGATCCAAAGTACTCGTGAGAATATACAAGAAAAGAAACACTGAAAATGAAAAAGTAACAAAAAGAAGCGGGCACGCACACAGAGCCACAGACACATCTAATGTATACAAAGTGAACGACCTGCCATTTGGGAGACGCAGCCAGCTGAACACGTAACATTATTCTTTATTAAGGTGGCACCGCTGCAGGTTCACAGCACACTTGGACTCATTTGTTACAGTTTTTTTTACGTATTAAAAGCACAAATGTTGGCTGCTGCTTGACCCTTTATGTAATTACAGAATACTGACCTCTCAAGCCAAGTTCATGCACAGTCAGTGCTCTGACATGTCACATATAGCTGTAGCTAAATCACTGCAGTGCCATAAAACAGCTTATATAAGAGTGATTGCTACACACGTGCACATCTTTGCGATAACGTACAGTAGGCGTGCATCAAATCAACCGAGCCCCTGCTAAATGCTCACTGATACAGCTGAGCTTTCCTCTGTGTTTGCTGGTGACAGTTTACGCTCAGCTGATCACATCAGCTCACGCATTGGTGTTGGATAATAAAGATATGGCATTGTAAAGTTTAACATCTGGGGAAAATATTGTTATTTATTCTCATGCACCAAGTTTCTTTGATCTGAAGCCAGGAAGCTGTTTAAGCACACAGCCTTAGCGATCACTCCGGGCAGAGCCACCATGCAGACTGTTAAGCTAATGGTCTGCTGGCTAAAGCTTCATATTTACTGTTGTCAGAGCGTTATTGATCTTCTCACCCATCTCTAAGCAGGACAGTAATTTACCGACAAACTTTAAAGGGGATCTATTATTCTCATTTCGAGCTTTACATTCATTCTTGGACTACTAGAGTGACTTTTCATGAGTCACACTTTGACATGATCAGTATTTATCTTGGTCGGGGGCTTGGAGCAGCTCATCCCTAATGCCCCTCATAAACAGGAGGTTTTTGTGTGCAGGTTGCCTGTTGGAAATATTCTTTCTTTCATCCAAACAGCCAAGAGCAGAAAAATATCTGAGGCGGTCTGAGCTTCGACTCGTAAGGGTTGCTTGCACAAATGCTGATCTCATCATTTAAAACTGGTTAATGGTTAATATGAGCACAGTTTAGACATAATAGGCCAGTTTAAATATAACTGCTGAGAAAAGTAGCTGTTGCCAGTGTGAACACATTTCAAGCCACAAAAACAAAGTTTTTTTTCAGTGATTTTTGGCATTTTTTCTTTATAGTAAAATAAAATAAATTAAATATTGTTTTATGTAATAGGAACAGTGCAGTTTAACATAGCTCCACTGCAGAGCGTGAAGTTCATAGTTGATGCTAATTTCTGACCTTTGTGCCTTGTTGGGCTTTTATATCCACAATAAACAGACAAAACTTTACAGCATTCACTACTTCAAACTTCCATGCACTGTACATATAAAACTATAATACATTTATACAAAGGTATTGAGCAAACGCAACTTTCTTTTTGTTGGTTTGCAGACTTTCTTGTAAATTTCAAAAATGAGAGTAGCAGCTCGTTACAATCATTAGTTGTCGTTTTTTCAGTTGAATCTATGAAAATGCCAAAGATAACAGTTTAACGGGCAGAAAATAATATTTTTGCAGCAAAAAAGTTGAATGCCAAAAAGCTGAAGAGCTGAAACTTGATGCATATCTTAGCGCGGTGTGCAGTGTGTCGTTAAATAATAAAGGAAAGTGGACACGTGGAGGACAAACAGCCTAAAAAAAACTATCTGCAGGAAATGAAAAGCATGTGAAAATCACGTCCATAAGAAACAAGACCTGACACTGGAGCTGAGAGATGATCCACTGAAGCCTCATCAGAAATGGTCACAGTGGAAGGCAAACGGGGAGAAATGAACGATGGATTCAGATTTTTTAACAGAACGAAAACAAAATGCAAAAACATCCTAAGAAGAGCTTTGAATGTCCTTCAATAAGCCTGGAGAACTATTCCTGAAGATCCTCACCGAGATGACTGAGAGCTGCTCAGACTGAATAACGGTGATCACAGCAAATATTTGGCATTTTTATTTTTGCTTTAAATACTGCATTTCTAATTATCGTTTTGCGTTTCGATAAATCGCCGCACCTATTTCTAATTTCCCTGTGAAACTCAAAGAAAGGCTCAAGACTTTTGCACACTAATTTACATGTGACCGAGGAAAAATAAAGAAACAGATGCATGCAGGCTGCATTCAGAATGAAAATGATCTGTTTTTTTTTAGCGATCTCCTGTGTTTCTCCTGTGTTACATGTTTCTCTTCCTGAGCTGCGCCGTTGAAAAGGGGCAAAAGTGCACGTTCTCCTATATGATACTTAAATCACTTAACTAGAGGTCTTTCCAGTCACATGAAACTCATTATAAATGAGTTCTGAAATGCATGGAGCCTGCAGGCACGCTCTTGCGTGCGCTCACACACCTACACAAACGTCCTCGCTGCGTCCGTCGCAGCTTCCCCCTCGACACGAGCCATAATCAAAAGCACTTGTGTTTGTCTCGGTGTGCACCTGGCCTGTGAGCCGTTCTCATTTCCTCTCCGCTTCCTCTCTTCATCATACTCTGTGTTATTGTCTGTTGAGGTTTTCATGCTCCCCTTTGGACCAAAAGGGAAATGACTTGTATAAATACAATATGTCATAGTTTCCAAGTGCCACAGAAATCAGTACAGTTTGAGGAGGACGTTATCGTCGTGGCACCTCCCCACCATAGTCTGCATATTCATGGTGTTGAACCGTTCCACCTCTTTAGCACTTTGCACTCAAACAGCAAATATCTCTAATGTGAAGTCGTGTGCTGACCTAGAATTATTTGTAATTTGTTGCATTAATTAGTTTAATTATTGATGCTGCAGGCATGAGTGGTATTTTGAAATTATAATGAAGATTATTGTGGGATATTAGGCGGCTCAAGGGCTTCTTCACTTCATTTTTCTCGCCGGCCAAACAAAAAGTGAGATTTCTTAAGTGTGAAGCTTGTCGAGATGTACGCCCTGTAACACTGAGGTAGCATCCCCGTGTCAGAGTGGATATCTGCTGTGTGCTCAGCGGCCGAGTGGCCGTTCCTCCGGGTCTCCTGATTAATGACCGTGTCTCTTCTCCTCTGCAGACTGCCGTTTGAGCAAGATGTTGAACACGGAAACGTGGACCACTTGGGCGACTGTGACGGTAAGAGGAGCGATTGTGGGTCTTGTGTGTTTGTGTTGCTCTGCAAACGTTCAAACAAATAGCTCTCCTGTCTTTGGCAGGCCTTACATAAGCTCGGTATGTTCGAGGTAAACAACAGCACAGTAAAAGAGAGAAAGAGCCCGGTAGTTTCAGTTTGCGCAAAATAAATCCTCAAATAAACCCAGAATACGTCCCAGTCCACCTCGGCGGTCTCCTGTATCTCACTCCTCTCCAGGGTTATCGCTCCGATCCTACACGAAGGCCTTCTGGCCGTCTCGCTTCGCCTGGGAGCTGGTTAGAAAATTACAGTGTCTGTTTTAGCTAATTTTGTTCTTCTCTCTGTTTACTCTGTCCTCCTTTGTATGCCGTCTTTGCTTTGGTCTGGTAGGTTTTGTTCCATATACATGTGGTTAATTATACTCAACTCCAGCTTGGATTCCCCTTGATGTCTTCTTTTTTTTTTTCCCCCTCTATCCATATCATTATGAAAATAGATTTGGTAACCAGCAAAGCACAATCTCTACTCTAGATACACTGAGGTTTCGGATACTCCCATGGCGCCCCTCGCTTTGATCTAAGTGCTAATTTCAGTGCGTGCAAATTAATCCTTTGCTTCTGAAAGTTCCCGGAGTTCATGCGCTGTGCTCCCTGAGAGAAGAACAGATAAATATTTCATAATCACAACCCGCGTACAACTCTAATCCTGTTTCAGATGGCCACTCCGTTTGATGCTGCTCTCACGTCAGGTCCTCTGACCACCAAACAGCAGGCGACGTCCTCTGGAACTAATGGCGGGAACAAAGTTAGCCTTCAGTTTATGACTTCACCAAGCCCAAGCGTGTGTCTTACAGGACATGTGGAGATAAGAGGGTGTGCTATATCAAACACCGAGTAATTAAAGAATCTTTTTAACACCTTTGTGATTTTTTTTTTCTTCTCATTTGCATTTCCAAAGAGCATAATCATCTGAATAGACCAACAGCCTATCCAGTGAACATATTTTAATGTATTTCTACTTTACATTAGATTAACATCTTGGTTCTTTATCAAAGCTGCTGCTCTGTACTGACTACAGTACTGTAGCTGGTGCAGATCTAACGGCCGATAAAATCCTGCAAATGAAGAATAAACGCTCACATTCATCTGGTTCTCGCACTAATAAAAATCATAAACTAGGTGAAAAATGGTAATTTTAATTAAATCGCACAATTTCTACCATGAGGGGATTTAGCTTGAGCAACTATATAGAGGAAGCTTAATTAAAAGCCAAACTTCTCGGTCATTACTGGTGTGCGACGCTGGTGGGTGAGAGATGAACACAGTCACACGGGTTCGTGTGACTGCACATTCGTTGGCTAATGGGGCGTTTTACAAGCTGCGGTCTTGGATTCCGGTTTTGATGTGATGTTTACGGGTTTCGTGCGAGGTTTTGGGGTCAGAGGGCTCGGGCTGAGACTGGCTGACATGTTGAAGGTGTTGTTGCAAAGCTAAAGAGATTTCATAAAGCAGCACAGACTTTAAGCATTCAGCGCATTTGCCGGTCCTCTGTGGTTGAGCTCATTTACACCTTGCAGTTGGGCATCGTGCTTAAATGTTGTGGCACATTCAAACAGGAAACTCATCTGAGATCATGACAAAAGAGGCCAAGTGATCACATGAAAACAATTAATCTTCAGCGGTGTAAGATTTTCTCCCTTTGAAGCCGCGCATTCCAAAAATACCGCTTCAAAATAAAGGGCTCGTATTTACACAGTCATTTCAGTCATTATGAGTCATTCGTATCCATTTAAGGGGACCGATTATCCTCATTTCCAGCTCCATGTTGTTATTATTGGATCCTACTAGAGCAGCTTTGCACAATTCACAGTTTGATGCCATTTCCGTCGTTATGACTCATTCGTATCCAATTAAGAAGACTGGTTATGCTTATTCCCAGCTCTGTGTTTTTATTACTGGACTCTACTTGAGCACTTTCACAGTTTGATTGATTATTGATTACATACTCTACTCTTACTCTCCCTTTCAGCCAAATTTCTTCTGATTGGCTGCCCCTCGCAAGCAGAGGTTTTAAAAGCAACTCACAGCCGGAGCTGTATAATGAGGAAAGGCATTTTAAATAACTTGTGATCCTGAGAGAAGATCAGCTTGTTTCAGGGCAAAATAATCTGTGTTAGACCTGCTCCACAAGCTGTGCAGTGCCTTCTCTAACTAGTAAATGGACTTTAACATGGTAAATAAGCAGCATGGCCCTTTAAGTTGGCCACAGAGTCGACAGAGAGTGTTAATTTATCGTTTGTACACGGAGATGAAAGTGCAGTATCTGCTGGTCTTGGAGCTCTGCCACATAAAGATGTACCCTCCTGCTCTCCGGCCCTGCCTTTGAGGAATTTCCAAGCTCTGAGGCACGTTTTGGTCCCGCGTCTGATCCCGTCGTGAAATATGGCCGAGCTGAGCTCAGCTGACAGAGGCGAGCTCCGCCGGTGCGAGGTGAACGGGCGCTGCAGGGCCGACATGGCGGGAACGTGAGCTGGCGTCTATCTGACAGCTGCCACCGACGCTCAGACTGCACTTTGTCTCAGCGGGTGTGATGAACTCGGTGCCGCGCTCTATCCTTTCATCGCATCTCTTTTATTTGACACTTTCATTGTCTCTGATACGGTTGCTTTCCTCTATGTTTCCTGTTCGTGGTTAAGTCCATCTCTCTTTGTCTTTCTATAAGACAAAGACTCTTTCAGTCATCTGCAAATGTAATATTCAGTCAGAGAAAGATGGAGAGGCACGGCTTCAGCAGGCCTGCTATGACAAACTGTCACTGACACTGTTAAGACTTTGAAAACAGAGTGCACATCCTCACTCCGCGTGCCTGTCAGCATTCCTATGAGTTTATATGTATATAGGACACATGCTGTATATGCATGTGCTTACAGCCACACAGACTCCTCGGAGGCCCGGATCAGTGGAACAGACAAGAAGCCCTTTGGTTGCTGAATATTTCATATCTCTATATTGGACTCATTCCACCTGTCTGTACCTTGATCAAGCTGATGAGAGGTGAGATATGGTCTGGCCTATCTCTCGCTCTTTAAAGGAATTCAGCAACCTCGCTTTTTGCTCTCTCCCTTTGGCTTCTCTTCTTGAAGATGAGTCACTTTCTGTAGCTGCATGTCTCACAACATTTTTCCTGTCGCTTTTACCACAGTTCAGATTTCATATTTTCCCCATTAAAAACAGAAATTACTAAATAATAAATGAGGTCACATGATGATTAACATGAGAGGACACAAGACTAAGGAAACTCCATATATTTGTTTGTTTTGTAGGTAGGTAACAAGTCTTTCATCATAACAATTTAAGAAGTTAAAGTCCTCTTTGATAAAACGGCTGTTGGTGACAATCTGAACGCATTACGTCTCCGCTCTGCCTCGCTCTTTCAGGATTCTGCCGTTATCTCGCCGCTGGCGTCTGAGCCTCCTCGTTGTTTCCTTTCTTTCAATGTTCCAGAAGTTTTCTCTAAAATATTTTCCATCACTGTAAATGTTTGGAAGCAAATTACTGAAGAAAATCAAAACTGCCTGCTTGGCTAGACACCGCCAGTGAAACTGGAAGTGAGAAAATATGTTGCTATTTGTATTTCATAATTGGCTGAACCGACCCATTAAGGTTATGATGGTCATATTCAAATTATGCTCGTTTTGTTTTGCTATTAATTTATGGTGCCATTGCTTTTGCTCCTCTGCTCCTGTGACCGGGAGTTTCATGTGCTTCGCTGCATTTTCATCGTTTTTCTTTCTTCCCCCAGACTGAAACGACACGCTTCTCTGTGATTAGTTCTAGTTTGCACAAGTTAGCGCTGCAGACTTTTCAAACGTCTGGATTTTATTCATGTGGCAGGGATGCTGTCATTGCGGGTCGAGTTCAGGTTAACCTTTCACAGCCAATGCTACTCCTGATGGGGAAGGTTGTGAGTCACAAGCCATGGATATTTTGGCAGAATGGGATGAAAAGTACCACAAAACGTCGACGGGAGCGACATGTAAGACCCCGAAATGACTTACATTTGGGAGACGGAGGTGAAAGATGATGCTCATGTGCGAGAATATAAATAACAGTCTAACAGGAAATGTGTGGGTCGAAAAATGTGTGGACGCAGTCCTGCTTAAAAATTTTGACAATCATTGGAACAAAGAAAGGATTTTATAACTGCAGGAACGGGTTTAGCTTCCATGCATGTGCTTTTGTATTTTCTTGGTGAGGAAGTTGGGAAAGTAAAATGTGTTTGTCCTTCACACGCTGAACGGTAAACCTGCAGCCCGTCAAGGTTAGGTTGGTTATATTCATGATTTAAGGGGATATTATGCTAGTTTTGTTCTTCCGAGCCATTTATTGCACCGCAGTCTTTGGTCCTCTGCTGCTTCAGTGCCTCTCCTCTAACTCTTCTCGCTCTGGTCTCTGTAAGTGCTGCACTGATTTCAGAGCAGCATTGTCGTCAGACCTCAAAGAGAGATGGATGGACGGCCTTACTTAGAGCCCAGCTAACTCCCTCCCCTTTCTCCTTAACCAGAGAAGAGCAGTTGCTGGAAGGAGAATCGATTTTCATCTCTTCACTGGCTGATGGCAGTCGAATAGATATCAAGGGTGATTCTGCAAGGGGAAAGGAATGGGGCCGAGAAGAGCACAGACGGGAGGGGGGGTAAATCAGATCAAGGAGTGGAGAGCAGAGCAAAAAGAATGAGTAAGGGATTGAGAAATCATAGGAAGAAGGCAAACTTTGAGGATGGAAAGGGTGAAACGGTTCAAGGGATCAGAAGCACAGAGTCATAAGAGTGAATATAGAAAAGAAGGAGAGTGATGGGGACAGGGGACAGAAATACTCTGGTTATACGAGGAGGAAAAGGCGAGATGGTGCAGCAGTAATCACGTAGGAAATTGAGAAAAGAAGAGGGTGAGGGTAGATGAAAGCCGTGAGAACGGAGGCTGGCGCGGGAAAAGGAAGGACATCTTTTTTTCGCGGAGCTCGGTCGCCCCGGTGTGACAAATGGACTGAGAGCGCCACGGGCGTCTCCTGCGTCACACAGCTGTCGCTGGCCTCTTCGGCGGGCTTGTGACCAGGCTGTAACTCTGCCGCGGCGACGTAAACCACCTGCCTCGTATCCTCCTGATCTTTTCTTTCCACACATCACAGAGGAGCCGTCCTTCTCCTTACCTGACGCAAGCATCCTCGCCTTTACTTTGCATCTTTCAGATTTAGTCCATCTGTCATGGAAGTCAATGAAATGAGGATAATGTCTCTCACAGCATCACTAAAGGAATTTCTTTCTGCAGTGTCAGGAGACCACAGCGTGAGATCAGTTTTTAATGGGAAACGGTGAGGAAGTTGAGCGTAGCTCAGGATATTGACTTGTGGTTATGTATGGCTGTCTGTGCATTTATTAGAAACAAAATCCCTACACATACACACACACCCACAAACACACACACATGCACCCCAAATATTAGTATGTAGAGACATGCCATTGCTCTAAACCCACTTTGATCAAAGCAGAGTTCGGAAGCACAGCATTTAATTGAGACGGTGTGTTGTGGGAGGGACACTTTGATGAAATAGATGAGGTCAGAGAAATATCTGGATTCAATTATTTGTGTGTGTGTGTGTGTGTGTGTGTGTGTGTGTGTGTGTGTGTGTGTGTGTGTACAGGGCGCGTATGTTTAGGTAAGTATTAATCTATAGGCTCTATTTTCTCTTGTGCAGGCTCTTCATTGTTGCTCTCTAATCTCTCTCGTACAAACTAACGCGCGGCACAAACACTGAGACGGTGAAGCTGTGATCTATACGCATATGTAGCAGTTTTAAGGCTCTAATGCAGCAGTGGGAAATTTCACATTACTGTTGCCCCCCTGGGAAAATTAATTCCCCACTCCTGCTCTTAGAAATGCGTGCACAAGCATAATATTCATTTTAATGTAATAAAATACTGTCTGTGACTTCGTGTTGATTTTAGGAGACCTTCCCTTGCTCATGTGATTGAAAAGATGCAACCATCACGTAGCAGTAATATTGACATGGCGTGAATATTGACAGGGGTGTCTGCTGTGCAGTGAATAATACTCATAGTCAGGTCAGCAGTGTCAGTACATTCATCAGTTATTAAATAATTCTGATACAACTCCAGGATTTAATAAAACACATGTATTTTTTATTCCATCCTGGAGACACTTTTCAGTCAGTTTCTATCTTTAAAGCAATTTTGGTCCATAAAACAGCGGACAAACAGTCACAATGTGTGCAGCCAATCTGTGATAATACGATGGTTAACTTTGATAAATGTGTGAGAATCACTTTGTTGCCATCTACATGTGCAGACTAACCATTAACTACTCACATTCCAGCCATATCTCAGAGATATGAAAGAGAAATTCAGGAATTCCTCTACAAACAGTGTTGTGACGATTTCACTGCAAAGTGACAAACATGCTCAGCAGCCTTTCTTTTACATAGGAGTACAAGCAGTTCAGTCAAGTCTACTGCAAAGAGTCACATCGCACACTGTCAGCAATCTGTCTGCATTTAAAAGTAAGACGGCAATTATTTGAAAACCTCCAGCCTGTCTGAGAGGACTGCAGTCAGTCTGAGACAGGCTGCCTCCCACCAGGCGAGCTGGGGAATCGCCCTGAGGTCAGAAGCGGTCGCAAG
>VURO01015572.1:0-10943 GCA_015108175.1 Pelvicachromis taeniatus
AGGATGTCCTAAAAACTCTGTGAAAAGCCTTCAGTTACTCCAAAATGCTGCAGCAAGAGTCCTGACAGGGACTGGAAAGAGAGAGCAGGTTTCTCCTATATTGGCTTCCCTTCATTGGCTCCCTGTTAAATCCAGGATTCAAAATCCTGCTCCTCACATACAAGGTCTTAAACAATCAGGCCCATCTTATCTTAATGACCTTGTAGTACCATATCACCCCATTAGAGCACTTTGTTCTCACACTGCAGGCTTACTTATTGTTCCTAGACTATTTAAAAGTAGAATGGGAGGCAGAGCCTTCAGTTTTCAGGCCCCTCTTCTATGGAACCAGCTCCCAGTTTGGATTCAGGAGACAGACACTATCTCTACTTTTAAGATCAGGCTGGGGGATTCCCATGATGCATGATGTTTCTTCTTCATTCACCTTTTTCACTTGAATTATTAGTTATTATTAATCCCTTTCTTGCTTACAGAATGTTTCTTTATTGCAGGGTCTACCTGACAACATAAAGCGCCTTGAGGCGACTGATGTTGTGAGTTGGTGCTGTATAAATAAAACTGAATTGAATTCAATATTCCAGCAGCAGTTTGAGTTCCTCGATGCTCCTGGAGAGCAACTGTGTCTCCAAAAGAAGCTGAAGACCTCAGCATGATAAACTCATAAAACTATATTACACATTATTTCTAAGTTCTGATGTAAACAGGGGTGTCAAAGTCATTCAGTTCATGCGCTACATACAGTCTAATTTCATTTAATTGTGTGCCAAACCAGTAAAACCACTGTATGATGGGGTGGTTGTACTACCCAGAAGGTAGTGCAGGTTATCTACTAATGGGAAATGGTGGTACTACCAGTGGTTGCTCCAGCACGCTCATTCCCAAGACAGTTTCTGACCATCAGAGTGTGAGTGAGATAGAAAGAAAAAAGTGCTTGTGTGAACAGGTGAGTTAGACGTGCTGTGTAAAGTGCTTTGAGTCCTCCAATAGAGCAGAAAAGCATTTACCATAGTTTACCATTTACCATAGCAACATACACAACAAAACGTCTAGTCAGTCAAACACATTTACATGTTCTCATTTCAACATAAGAGACATTAATTTAGGAAACTGAATCAATAACAGGTGCAGAGAGAAGAAAGAATAAGCTCTGCTCTGCTCACCATAATTAGTTTATTCAGCTACAGCATTTCGGTCTGTGTGACCTTTGTCAGGTACAGACAGAATAATTGTCATTAATAGGAGTGTCCCTGAATTCCACCTTATAGAGAGTGAGATTTCCCAGGCCGGGGAGGATTTCTCTAACTGTGACGTCCTCTCAGTGGTACGAGCACATGTGCTCGTGATTTAGGGTGGCGAGATTTCTACGGTTGAGACAGAAAACAAAAGCTTCCCAACACGCAAGCCGTTCATAATTTCTACGTTAGGCTAAAATAGAAGGCTTCGAATGAAAAATGGGCTCTGCTAACGAAGTCAAGCCAAAAGAGCAAAGTCTTTGAAAAGAGCCAGACCTCTACTAATGCACTAAAAGGACATCAACCTTAATCTGATCTGAATTTAGAAGCAGGAAGATATTCACATCCACATGAGACGATCATTTGTAACCTTGGCTGTTTGATTAATTCTGAAGTTTGAGTAAAACTCTGTAAATAAACCATTTTGTTTTACAACTATACTCTCTCAGGGATTTCTGAAATAAAATGAAGATTGGCCTATAATTACCTAAGATAGCTAAGGCTTCAAGTATTATTTCAGTTTACTTGTTACTCTTAAAGGCATGTAGGCTACTTATAGCTACAGACTGATCATGTTTAAGAGTAAAGTATTAATTACTTTAGCACGTGTCCGAGCACCAGCAGGCTAACAGTGGTTTGGAAAAGGCTAGAAAGATGTTGGCGTGCGAAGACGCCGCAGCTTACAGCAGCTCTACCTATTTGTGACATTTTTTGTGTGTTCATTGTGTGTTGTACGTTCGTCTACCTGGATCATACTCAACTCAAACTTGCACAAAAGTAATTTGCACTGAAATATCTGCACTGACCACTGCACCGCCAGACATAAATGACCCCTGCCGTTCTTTCTGATGCTCCTCGGACTCTAGCATGAACTTATGTCTGTGCTTAAAACTGTCGGTGCTCAAATCAAACTCTCCATGTCTTCATCCTCTGGCTGTGTCTGTGTCACCCTGCTGCTGTGTATTTATATTTGTATTTATACTATTGTATAGTTTTTTTTTATAATGTGCTAGGTACATGTGCACTTTTATGGAGCTGTTTTAAATCTTGTTGTATTTAAAACGAGATTTAAAACTTTATTGATAATAACAATGAAGGATTTCAATTCAATTTCAATTTGAAAAGTGATCCATCCATAAACTCTAATGATTAAATAGAAATTGATGAAGTCATTTGTAGTAAGGGTTAAAGACATACACTCACTGTGATGAGTGTGGCTACAGTGATAAAGAGTAAGATGTCCCAGCTTAATGGAGGATTTTTAATAGAGCAACAAACTCTTTTTCAAAGCTAAATGAAGATCTTGAAAATGAGAACAGCCTCTTTTCTTCTCCATCAATGCATTCTCTGCTTTAAGGTGCATGTTTGAGTTATAACAGGAAGAGCCACAGTGCCCATAGTCATACAGAGTGAGGATATGACACTGTTAATGACAAAATCAACCTCTGTGCGAGCAGATGTTATGTACCTGCCCTGCACTGTTGCCACGTGGCATTGACAACAATGTCCTTATTACATCCTTATTACATCCTTATTATAAACTTATTATATCCTTATTATAAACTTATTATATCCTTAAACTTGGTTATAGTACTTTCAGAAAGACACCTACTGTAATTAAATGTATTCCCCACTGCTGTGTAATCCATGTATATTTATATGTTATTAATATTTTGTGCCCGTTCCCTGTGTCTGTGAGCATGTGTTAGGCTCAGTGTAACCTAACACAGCAGAGGGTGGGACAGAGCAGTGAGGGGAGTGAAACAGTCACAGGTGACATCAAACACCTTTGAACCTCTTTAAAAACCTAATGTTGTGGCACTCGATCTCCACATGATGGAACTGTGCTGCAGCAGAAGTTCGCTCTGGCAGGTAACTCTGCTCTTCAAGCTCAATCTTGTTCCTTATTCTGTTTGTTTCTGTTGCTCTGGTTGTTACAGCGAGTCAAATCATCGTCTGAACGCTTTTGTTCATCTTGTTTTGTTTTGTTAATTATTACCTGTGTGGGCGTTATGCTGCAGAGGACAGTGAAGGCCAGATTGGACAGTAGGGGGCGACAGAGGAGTCGGGGATGAAGCCGACGGACTTCAAAGCATGTCGAACATTTTTTCAGTGTGTTTGTAACAAGCATATGTAACGAAACACACTGAAACACACACTCTGTGTGTGAGCGTTTGTCATGAGACATACTTGAAAATGAGGGCGAGAGACTGCATCAGCGTCCCCGGGGAGCCGGCGGTGGACAGGGAAAGACCCCGGAGTCCCTGGGTGTCCACGGCCCCCCAAGAGTACTGAAGACCGAGGTCACACATCTTAATGACAAGCGTGCGTCCGCCCCAGCAGAGGGAAGGCAGCAGCCACCAGTGACGTGCTTTGTGCAGGTACAGAAACGATGTTACCCATGCAGGTATTTCTACATTCAGCTGATTGGGATTCAGTCTTCGCTGTATCATAGATTTCAGTTGCTGATATTTAAGAAATTTCCTGTTTCGATTCCACAATTTGACACGAGTTCTTGAACTGAAATAAACTCTCCATCTTACATAACATGTTCTAGACTTTTCACACCAGAAAATGTAGTGTTTTCTTTTTCTGACAGATATATGTACCGATCCAAACAGGTATTAGTTTACATGGGATAAATGATAAATGATGGGGTAAATTCCCATAAGGCTCTCAGAGAGGTGTTTATGTTGCTTAATACTGGAACTTATGAGGGCAGATTATAGATTTTACTTTTCAAAAGAGTGCTTGTTGTAGGTCCAGCCATGGGCTGCCTAAGAAGTGTCATTTAATCCAGGGATATGAAGTGGTGGCAGAAGTGCGACACCATCATCATCTAAGCACCACTAAACTAAGCAGTGGAGGTTTATTAGTAGGTTATTTTAGCCAGAACCACTGTCACACACTTACATGGAGAAACACAAGTGCTCGTACACACACAAGTGTACACACAGATACTCACAGACACACACTGTGAGTATCTGTGTGTACACCTCTGCTGCCACTAAACATATCGTGTATTATCAGTACTGTGTGCTGCTCTGTAACATTTGATATTTATTATTCGCTGGTTGTTGCTGTGGTTTCCCTGTTGTGTTGTTTTTTTCAGCAGGTGGGAAAGCAGATGTGTCTTTGCTTTCTCTCTATCCCTCCTCTCCTCTACTTTCTCCCGACCTCTGACCTTCTTCGTTCTCTTTCCTGTTGAGGGGGAACCATCAATAGGACCCAAATGTCCAGATGGACAGAATCAACTTTCTGGGGTTTACTCACCTGAAAGACTGAGCATGCACCGAGACATAGTCAGTTCAGTCAGTACTGCATCGCCGTGCTGCACAGATTCATGTTGGGTCTTGTGTTACTAGAGCATAGTAGTAAATGACTGAGCCCAAACTACTGATCAACTTTCATAGTAATTTTTGTCATTCAAACACAGATTATACAAATATTTTACTGTTTATCAAAGCAGTGATATTTGACCAATTCCTCACTGCTGTGTAAGTAGCTACCAGACACAGGTCTTTAATATTGTTCTTGCTAGTCTCTTTATGAACATTATTCATATTTGTAAATAAACAAAGATGTAAACTCCGCCCTCCAAACAGTCAAAAGCAGGACTCAGCTTTGAGAGCAGAGAGTTGACTGGTTTGGGTTTGGATGTGCTGCAGTGCTTGCAAAGCTTCACACTTTCATGTACATGATGCTTTCTTTGTGCTTGTGGAAGCGAAGTTCTTTGCACGCCGTAAATTTTGCACGTGGGAAATTGAATTGCACTCGTGACTATGGTTTTTCTCATGCTGAACTTTTGAACTCTAAATAATTGCACACAATGCTGCAAGTAGTCAGAGTTGTTCTGGTACAATATTACTCTTGGGTTTGATGTTGTGGCTGGTTTATATACACAGACCCTGAATTACTGAATCTGGACTCTATGCAGACAACTTCACACTATAGCGAAGTTTTGATTTTACCTTAATCCGACTGACAGCTTCCTGTGCCTGCATCATTCGGATGTTCTTCGATGGTGTCTTGTCTGACAACAGCTGAGTGGAGCCCAGGTAGTTGGCTGCAAAGATGATTCCATCAATTAGGTCATCTGGGTCACAGGGACCTGGAACTAGAGTGATGAGACAGCTTCACTACATGATACACACAAAAACAAAAAACATAAAAGCTAAAGATGATTTAACAGCTTCTTCTCAAGCTGAGTTTGAGTTTTTATAGGATTAGAGTCCTGAGGAAACATCAAGTGCACCCTTACTGCCCTGACAGGGTACAGCAAGCATGGGGTCTGAAGCTCTCAGACCTGAACAACTTCCACTGGACCCACAAGACCAAAGTGGAGACGTCTGGTAACAGTTAGGAAAACATCGCATATCAATAACTGGATTTGTAGTCATAGGAACTATGCACCTTGCAGTGATTAAGTCATCATGAACTCCTCTGAACACTAAAATCAGACATGAAACAATCTGATGTTTCAAAGTTGGGTCATGTATTAGAATAATGACCGTAACTATATACATTGGCTGATAAAGAAAAGGCGCTGCTATCACTCAAAGTCCTGACCTCAACTCAAGAACTTAAGATGCTGGTTTCACGAGCAAATGGCAGCATTCACAATGAGACACGGCAACACTGTAACCGAGCGTGAGACACAGTTGCTCCACAATTATGTAACTGTGTCGTAAAGTCATACAGAAAAATGACTACTTGCAACACTATCCAGTGTTGTATGCAGTGAATATGTAACATTACGATAAACCAGCTCTGTGGGAGCACAGTTCATGTGCGTGCTGCTCTGCACTGTGTTGGCACATGGCTTAGAGAAACAGTGGATCAATTACATCCTGAAACTTAGTTACAGGATAGAAGTTTGGCACTTTGAAAGAAGCCGGTTGAGTTGAATAATAGACAATAAAACAACAATGAGAGTGTTGTGTTGAGGCTGTCACTTTTAGCATCTATGTGGACATTAAAAACATCCACAATAACTATTTTATCTGAGCTGAGCACTAAACCAGACAGTAAGGCCCAGCTGGTTGATCCCAGTTACCTCTGTAACTGGCTGTCCATTCAAAGCGTCCCAGTCTCTGATCCCAGGGGTATTATTTAAACCAGTGGTGGGGGGGACTCACCCAGCAACAAACCACCTCTGTCTGAATGTCTACCCCACTGTCCGCTTGAAGACACACCCACCCTGAGTAAGGTACACTCAACAGCCACACACATGAACGGTAGCTCCAGGGAGCTGTTAATGTTAAAGGCTCGAGTTTTTCCAGGTTTCTAGGTTTTCGTTTTATAAAGAACTCAAGAGAAGAGAATATCCATAAAATTAATTGCAGATAGGAAATTTTATTAAAGCAATTTCAGAGCAGCTTTAATAAAATGCTGCATTATAATTACATAATTAACTAATTTTAACATTAAGAAAGTAAAGAAAATTAAAAAATGTAGAATATCAAATCTAAAGTGTTGCTAAATGCCAATCAATAACCATGCACTATGAAATCCATTGGAGGAGGCAGAGCGCCTTACAAAGTTCCCGCCCAATATGGCGGCTGCGAGCAGAGCAAATGCTAAAAATAGTAAATCTAATTCATAATGTACACATGATTGGAGATAATAAGGCTAAATCCTCCGAGTTTCCTGCTGTAAAATCCATTGTGTATTCAAAGATCTTCTGCTAACTTCAACAACACTCTGAGGAAATAACAACTGATTATTATCTTCAGAGGTTCGTATCACCTTCTTTTCATGACATGGTCACCAAGCAGTGTTGACATCCCTTCACCTCATAACCAGCCTGGTTCTGCTGGAAGTTTCTTTCTTAATTGGCAGTTTTTCCTTCCCACTGTCTCCAAAGCGCTTGCTCATAGGGCGTCATATGATTGTTGGCTTCTCTCTGGTGTCTTTGTATTAATGTAGGGTCTACCTGACAATATAAAGTAAGCAGCTCTACTCTGAGCCCCTCCCCAATGACTGAACTCCTCATCCTAACGCTAAGCGAGAAAGCTCAGAGAAAGCTAATTTTGGTGACTTAGCCTGGGCCATATGAAATGATCTCATATGATGGAGCTGTGGGCTGGTTTGACACCCTTGATCTAAACTCACCTTCTACATATGTGGGAAAGGATGCAAGGCTTCTCCTGGACTATAAATGAAAAAGGAAAACGTGTTACTGCATTTTTAAGCATGCGAGTTGACCATCAAATGAGTGATCCAGTGTTGACCACACCTCTTTACTGGTGGGAGAGGTTTCAAAGCCGTCGTGCTGTAACAGATGCTGACTGGACGACTCGGCTCCTGGTGGAGAAGGTGAGGCTGAGCCAGGAGACTGCACACAAAGCAGAACAACAAAGACATCTGAATGTACCTGGGGCATCTGTGATTATGCAGAACACTGTTCCAGAACAACATTCAATTCAGTCTTATTTATAGTGCTAATTCACGACAACAGTGGCCTCAAGGCACTTTACATTGTAAGGTAGAGACGCTGCAGCTTTCTAAAGAAACCTGGACGTTCACACAACCCAACGTGAAATGAGAAATACTTTTAACAGGATGAAGCATACAGCAAAGCCAGGCTCATCCCCCACTACTCTCATTTTAAGTGAGAGTAGTGGGGGCACGTGTGAGCACGCTCAGTGGTGCCCAAGAACACAAAGCAGCATCCCCATTGTTGTGTTCGGTTTCATAGCAAGCCGTGTGACGAGTGGTATGATCGGTTTGTGGCGGCATGACGGCGCCTCGCTCAGTGCACTCTCTCTCATGATGAGCATGCTCGTTAAATTTCCACGACAGGGGACAGAGAAGCGTGTCAGAGAGAGACGACGTATAGTTCAATCATGTTTTCCTCCCAGGCATGCTCTTCATGAAATCATAATTCAATCTCAGGATTTTTTTCTTTATCTACTCTCAACTGCCTTTTTTATTCCCACAGTTTCTTAATTAGTATGTGTGGAGTTTTCTTGTTGTTGTTGTTTTTAAATCTTCCTCGGGTTTTATAGATAATCAGCTAATCTTTTGCTTTTTCTCCAGCAGATAGTTCAAATGTCACCAGTTAGTGTTGGATGCTGAAAGTCAGGGATAGGTTCTGCCACACTTCAGCTTCATTTGAACTTTCAGGGAATATAATCTGTGTTGGTATTACCATCAAACAGGCTAAGGGGAAAAATAAAATATAAAGTGAAGAACTACGAAAATGCTGGTCCAGCATTCACACTGTAGCTAACCTTTACTGTTCGCTCACTGTCACTAACAGCAGCTCTCTCGTCCAGGTCCAGTGGTGGCAGAAGCATGTACAGGGTCAGGTGTGTTGAGGATTACAGTAAATATTTGTTATCAGCTCAATTACTTTTTGCTGTCTTGTTCACATATTGTACTATCAAATTAAATACAACTGTGTGATGTTTTACTGAAAGCAGTGCACCATCAGATGTATGATTGCCCTCTTCCTGAGTGGAGTGGCAGAGGCACACAGTGACTCACTAGACATGGCGCCAGTGACAACCATCGGGATGAGTCTGGAGAAACCACTGGTGGGACCTGAATTTGGACCCGTGTATCTACCTACCAGCAGCCTGAACTCTTAACACCATGCCCGGAGTTACGTAAGAGTGCTGTAGCTTCTCCATGTCTTGATACTCATCGTTGGTCACCAACAGAATGTGTGCAGCCAGAGCCAAGTCCAGGACTGGCACATCAAGGTTTATGGAGGCATGCCATGTAGGAGGTCACGGTGCTGCTGAATGTCATGCAGAGCGAATGAGCTGGTCTACCAGAGAAACTGCTGAAATGAGGAGAGAGTCTGAAGTCTGTGCGTCATACTGGTAGTCACAAGGCCAGCTTCTTACTACTGGTCTTCAGTGGTGTGACTTCTCTGATTGGGTGGAGGAGGACTTCTTCTATGCCAGAATACCTCTCAAGGAGAAATGCACAATCTAATGTGTGAGCGTATCCTTCTGTAGCTTTAAATCAGTGCTCGATGAAATATTAAAAAAGCACTTTCTGTCACGCCCTGGGTCCAGTGACATCCGTCTCCCGTGTTTTGTGTGTTTATGTGCCTGGAAGTTTTGGGTCGCCAGAGAGAGCGCGCGACGCGGAAGTGTTCCTGCGCTGGAGGCAGCCACACCTGCCGCTCGTTACCCACTGCCAGCTGTTGCTGATCTTCCTCGTCAGGGGGTGACCTATTTAGGAGTGTGGCTGAGCTCCAGACGGTGTGGGATTCTAGTCATGTCAAGGCTCGTGAAGTTCAGCCGGAGACTTATGTGTGGTCACCCTCGCTGTTTGGAGTGCCTGTTGAACTGTGTGTTCTTTTGTGTGTCACCAGCAATTGGAAGCGGAGCGTGTTGGACGGGAGCGGAGTCACGGTCGGGGAACGGGAGCCTTTTTGGAGTTGTCACACATTCTCTGTTATGGACACATTTGCACTGTTTGGGAATCAGGGAGAATCACCACAATGCTTGGGGAAGTTATATTGTGTTTTTGTCACTGTAAATAAACCGACTGTTCACCAAAGAGTTCTGCACTTTGGGTCCTCCATTCCACAACTCCCCGGTCTGCCCTGGCAGACCGTGACACTTTCACTGGTAAAATGACTAAAAGCAACAGAGCAGTTATCCTTTGTGCCGTCTTATTCATCCTGAGTGTATTTCACGTTTATACAGGTTGACCTTTAACAGTATTCATAATTTTAAACCATTAGAATTCTGCAAGTTAGCAAAATATTGTAAATTAACATGTTTACTATGTCCAGGTTATGGTTATAAGAGGCTTCAATCTGCATTATTGTCATTCCTGTCCTCTCATTTATTTTGGGTGAAATGTTATCATATATGAATTTACTAAGCAGTGATTGTTAGCTTTCATATTTGTTCATGAGGTTTATACAAAACAATAAAAATGGTGGTTTGTGCTGCTGTGAATGCTCACTTCATCTGTACACATCATGTACATCTTCAAAGCCATTCAGTCGTACGTTTGTTATTTATAGAAACGACTCTTTGATGCTTATGTTCAAAATGTATCCATGTTGTCTACATTCATGTGTGTTACTTAACCCATTAATTTCATCAACGCTTCCAATTAATGCAACTGATAGCTGTACAACAGAGTCAAACAGCTCGTTTCACTCTTTGGATTACACGCTCCAAATGTACTGTCAGGTTTCCTGGACGAGGTCGTGTGATGGCTTCTGGCTTCTTATGTTGAGAAAAGATGGACAATAAACCTTCACACGGTCAGAGATGAATCATTTGTTGATGATTATAGCTACAGTAATTTCTGGACTATAAGCCGCTACTTTTTGCACAAGCTTTGTCCGGTGCGGCTTTTCTTAGGCTTTTTCATGATTTTTGTGACATCGTAAGAGGATTTGTTTTGGTTTGTTCCGCCATTTTGCCTGGCGGAAAGGCATGTGATCAGACACGGAAAAGAGTGATATGTTGGTCACATGTCCGTCCGCCAGCCACAGAAGTGCCGTACGAATTAGTGCGAAAAAGAGACTAGATTAGCAAGCTGGCTCTGGCTGGCCCTGTACCCATATCTGCAGCAGGTCTCCAAGGTGAACAGCCTCTGGCATGTTAGAACAAGGCAGCTAAGGGAAGTCGGCAAGTCAGATCCATTTCGGGATAAGGATTGGCTCTAAGGGCTGGGTCGGTCGGGCGGCGGTGCGCGGCCCACTTTGCGGGGCTCTTCCGAGGCTGGTGG
>VURO01015578.1:12296-28263 GCA_015108175.1 Pelvicachromis taeniatus
GTAAACAGAGCCTCATATAGAATATTCTGAATTTCAGTCCCTAATTTCCCACAAGAGAAATGACTACAAATGCCCCAAATTTTCAACCGACATGCTTTTATGATTTGTCACACAGGCTTTCTATTCAACAAGTCCTTCGAATTAAATGTCAAACTACATCATCAGTTCATAACCTACAGCAAAGAAAAGCTCTTTGTTCTGATATTTCCATGGAAAGGATTACATCAGTAAATTAGGATTCACAGTGTATTGAGCTTCTTTTATCACGGCTACAACATCAAATATGAGGTCAGGGAACAACTGACGGTTATGAGGTTAAAGGAAATCGGTGCTCTCTGTCAGTAGTCAAGCATGGCAGTGTCTGATGTTTTGTTCGTGCATCCACATACATTTAACCTGATGTGGCATCACCTGATTTCCTCCTTTGTGTGTTTACTATGCATTTTTCAGGAGGGCTCATCATGTCAAGGAAACTGACCCGGGCATGTTTAATGTTTGCGTGCGAGTGCAATTTTAAGGGCAAAAAAAAAAAGATTAGATAACACGATGATGATTCAAATGCGGTCTTCCAACGTAAAGGTGGGCTTGCAAAATTCAGAGGGAAATGATCGAGCAAAGAACTATCTTGGCCACCTCCCTGTCGAATAAACAGAATACTCTGCAGGAGGAGAACAGGGAGGTTTAGGAGCAGCTCTGCATTTGGAGAGGGAACACAAAGAGAGGAGGAGCACGGGGAGAAGGAGACTGGAACTGAGAGGAAATGCTTGTCAGAGAGCAAGAAAGCCTAAGAGAATCAAATTGATGTAACATGTATGGAGAAACTGGTGAGAAGAAATAACACCGAGTGAAGCTGTGCATGCAAAGCCACCTACATACCAGCACAGAATGATTGTTCTGCAATAATGACATATTTGCTTTGATTATCATGTTGACATAATGAGTCTTTTGATTAAATCTGGAATAAAGGGTGGATTACAGTAGATTTAATTTATAAGATATGTTATGTTTATGCTCTGTACTAGAATGTGTTAAAGGGGAAAATGGGTTTCAGATTGGTACTGATTAGATAGAGGAACAGAACGTTTACACTAAACGCTATTTCCAGTCATTTCTCATGCGTTATCTTCACATTCGCTGCAACATCTTTGTTTACCATCTTCCAAACAGGACACAACAAATTCACCTAAGGAGGAAATACATAGTGTTTTCTTTAGTCGAGCAAATAAAACATGTTCTTCATTATGAAAAAAAAATGGCTTATTTTCTTACAAAACAAACAGAACAAACTGTTTAGACTTGCCTAAATGTCTGTGTTGTTTGCCACTGGAATACGGAGCTAACAAACATCAAGAACTGACACAAGTTAATATTTTCTAATTGTGACGTAAAGGACCTACGGCACACAGCTTTGCGGGCACTTGGGTGTTTATTTATAATTTTTTCAGTGACTTCGGTTAGGCATCTTTACATCTGTCTCTCTCCAGTGCAGTACACACAGCTCTCTTGTGAGGTCCTGGCATCCAACTCTAATAGGGAAGGAGTGATTATACGATGGAAATCAGCTGTGTTGGTCTTCCCTTGACACCAAACCCTGAACCTACTGCTCCACCCCTCTACTGCAGCTGTGCCACAAACCACACCCTGCCACACTAATAAAAATGTCAAAGATACTGTAGATACAGCCCAGAGGTACAGACATCGGACAGTTTGCAAGTTATTTGTGGCATTGATTCACAATCGCCTTGTGGATGTCAAATATTAGAGGAGATTAGCCAGACTACTTTGAACTAAGAACAAAGCATCAGTAGTTTAAATAGCCACTTGTTTAAACTGAGGGAAGCAGAGGAGCATTTCTGAACCTCTTGGATAAAAGAAGATTGGCAATATGTTTGCTGTTATGATGAATCTCCATTTTGCTGCAACATTTGGATAGTAGGGTCAGAACTTTGTGTAAGTAACATAAAAGCATGGATCAAACTGGCCTTACCGTAGCCATGATTCAGATTGTTGTTGATAGTGTAACGGTGTGGGGAATATTTTCTTGAGACAAAGAGGAGTCCACTCAGTATTTCCAAGGAGTGCTTATAAATTGCAGATGAGTGTAAATACCTCAATATATTCACACTGGTGCATTTACAGAACATCATACTTTAACTATAAAGGTAAAAGACAACACACGGGGGGCTAAAAAGCAAAAGGAATATGTTTTTGAGTTGATGGCAGCAGGTTTCATGACTAAAACAGTTACTGTTTATATTGTTTATATAGGGTTCACACTTCCACATTTCCAGTTTAGAGCTGTCACTCAGCTGCCCCAAGTTTGGCTTTGGTTTCTTGAATAAGGGTATCTAAATGCTGGATATTTCCTCAGCTAACCCAGCTGGGATTTCAGCTATTGAGCTGCACCCCCAAACTGGAGTCTTAGATAAAAGATTTGCTGACTAGCTGCTCTCAGAGGCAGGGGAATGAGCATGACATTAGAGGCCATATTGCTGCTGTCCACTTAATTTGGTTCTGAATCAGTGCTCTCACGGCATACATGAAAGGAGCGTGCCATGACACACTGTGGGAAATAGAAACTCAGCACCCCCTGGTGTCAGGATGAAAGCCCTGTGTTATCTGTCATGTTTGAAAAAAGGCCACACAAAAGTAGAAATAAACTGAAAAGAAGTCATGAGAGCCATGGCCTAAAACAATCTTCCAGGGGCTTAGGGTACATCAGGTAATAAGTGAACCACACTCCCGAGAAAAGACGAGATAAAAAAACAACAACAAATGAATAGAAGTTTTATATGTTATTAACATTTAATTGTGAATTTTTACACAAGAAGAAAAGCTCACATTAACACATATAATAATCGTTATTGTCCACGAATAAAACCATGCACTGTTGTTAACTAATGCAATAACAGACTAATCTAATAACATTTCTGGGTTGTTTTGTTTTATTTTTTATTAAAAAAAAAAACGTTTATTGAAATAAACTGATGTGAACCTAAACTAAATGTATCCCACTGCCCTGAACGGTAACAAGGAATTCATGCACACATTCAAACTACTTATTACAAAAAGTTAATCTCTTGCCATTTAGACATATACCACGATGACAGCGTGTCTCGCTTATCTGTACCATTTGACCTACATAAAATTAACACAGAAATAGCTACAAACATCCGGAATTGTGGCTTTGCCTTCAAATTAAAAGCAGGTACCCAGAAAGCATTTGCAATAAAGTGATACAAAATATGCTGTAAGTATAACACGTTGCAAAAAGAAGGGGTATCATGTGGTTTAACAACTGAAAAGTCATAGTTTAGCTTTCTTCGTCAAAATTTAGCACATTTTCCAGAATTGTTGTTTACGCTGAAAGGAATTTAGTGGAAGTGAGGGAACTTACGTAATCCGTATGACTTGATAGTTTGCACGCAGAACACGGAACCGGTTCTTCATGCACGTTTTCCTGTCTTTAAACATCACCTTTACGCAAACAGGTGAACACGTCAGCTTTTAAAATGGTGTGGCTCTCGTTATAAGTCGCAGGCGTCGGGATTACAGGTGACCATTTCGTCCAGCTCACCCGTCCTTTTCTGTTAGCCTAACCTCTCATCATGTGGGTGTTCGGCTACGGCTCACTGATATGGAAAGTGGATTTTCCTTACGAGGAAAAGATAATTGGATACATAAAAGGCTTCAGTCGCCGGTTTTGGCAAGGCAGTACCGACCATCGAGGAGTACCGGGTAAGGTGAGTATATCTTACTAGCTTTGGGATCTGATTCATAGTGGTCAGAATGAAAGAAGTACTACCTGATGCAATGTTGCTACAGTGTGTTTGAGTACACGGCAGACCTTACTGAAGACACTTCACTTCGGCTTGTATTATTACAAAGTTAACGCCTTTATGTCCTAACTTTTTATTCCGTATAAATGGGATAGATGTTGCCCTTTAATATTAAAATCCATGTTAGCAATATTCCCCCTAATATGGTGATTTATATATACCCGTAATCCTATATCGGATTAAAACCACAACTTTTCTTTGTTTGCCCAGCTTTAAAAAAATTTATTCATTTTCTAATGTAATTCTAATTTTATCCACTTTTTACAGGTGATGTTATACAGTGGAGGAAATAATTGTTTGTTCTCCTGCTGAATTTGTAAGTTTGCTCAAACACAATAGACCAGGGGTTACCAACCTTTTTGAAAGTGAGAGCTACTTCTTGGGTACTGATTAATGTGAAGGGCTACCAGTTTGACACACACTTCTGAAATAACAAATTTCCTCAATTTAACTTTAATTATATGTTATCATTAATAATTAATGATATTCATCTATGTAAAAACACTGATTATGGCAACTGTTTCCATGGAGACCAGCTAGCGCTGATCTAATATTTAATAATAAACATTTTTTTATTATTTTTTATTACTGTAGCAACAAATTGACACCAATGCAATTGTGATTTTAAAAAAAATAGCAACAAAAACTAAAAATAGATGCAGCTTGCTGGTAAGTTGTTATAGTGAGCTATTTTTAGAACAGGCCCACGGGCCACTCGTGGTCCTTGCGGGCTCCGCTGGCATCATGTTGGTGACCCCTGGAATAGACAGTCTCAAATTTTTTTAAAAATGAGATACAGAATATCAACCATAAATTCAGAAGAAAAAATGGCATATAAAAGCTATAAATTAATTTGTATGTCATTGATTGGAGTATTTCATCCCCAAGCAAAACATAACTTAGTACTTGGTGGAGAAACCCTTGTTGGCAAGGACAGCAATAAAAAGAAGTTGGTCACCAGGTTTACATGCATCTCAGGAGGGATTTTGACCCACTCCTCTGCACACAAACTCTAAATCTTTTCGGTTTCCTGGTTGCCGCAACTTAAAACTTCAGCTACCCCCACAGATTTTCTACAGGGTGATTGATAATCTTTATATTTCCTTCATTTCCAAATAATGTCCCCACAAGTTGTCACCTTCTCACCGAACCTACTGTTCATTGTCTTGCAGTCCATTGCAGCCTTGTGGAGGTTTACAGTCTTATCCATTACACCCTTTGACAGCTCTTAGGTCTTGCCTATGGGGGTGGAGAGGTTGAGATGGGAGAACCCAACTCTATGGACAAGTGTGCTTTACAAACATAATAACTTGAAATCAAGCGCATCCGTCATCGATTGATTGTAATCTGTGTGCCACATGAACACACAGCCAACCTCTTGGAGCCAGAATTGTGGCTAGGTTGTAGAGGATCAAATACTTATTTCACTCAGTGACATGACGCATTAATTACAAAGCCATTTATTATGTGTGTTTGTGTGTTCTTTGCAGCCTGGCCGGGTTGTGACACTCGTGGAGAATCCTGAGGTGAGTTATACTCCCTTTCTTAACACCAGGGTGCATAAAGTCTTTATAATGTCAGAAAGAAATAATTTCATAGGTCTTGTTTTATCTGTCCACAAATTTAATAAATTTCTTGACAGATCCAATGGCAGACCCATTATTTATCAATATGTTTCCTTATAAGAAAAAAACAATAATAGAAATGAAGAAATTATATTTTGGTCATATTCTTGATGTTTTTCCATAAATAAGAATTGCATAATCAAAAAAGTCCCCATTTGTTATTCCCTTCATTGACTGGCAACTTCATTACATAATAAGTGTAAGAGTTATGCCTTTATTGTCATCATTTTGAGATTTGTGTTGAAGGAAGCAAACAAAATTACATGTTATGTACACAGTAATGAGAGATTATTACTACCTGAAGGTCATAATCCACCTACATTGTTATATATTCCTGTTTTATTGGCTATAATTAAGACGAGTTGAAGGCGATCAGTGTATAAAGCTGTACACAAACTTTGTGTTCACTTACATCTTGAATAGAAAGTGCTGTACTTTAAATATAAACATTGTTATTGTTGAAGAGTTTCATGCTTTTATAAGGAACCTCTTATAGACAGTACTGTGCAAAGGTCTTGAGCCAACACAAAATTTCTTATGTTGCTAGGTAAATTGGAGATAGACTTCTGGAATCGTTCTCCAGACTTCTAAAGATATTTCAAAAGTCTTTTTTGGATGTTGGTTGCCTTTTGTTCTGTTCTCTGTCTTGTTGATCCCACTCTTCTTTTATAATGTTGAGGTCTAGGCTCCGGGGAGGCCAATCCATGTCTAATAGTGTTCCATTGGCAGTCTGTTGCCAAATGCTTCCCAGATAGTATTTTTATGGATCAAAGGCTGACCGTACTTTTCAATGTTTATTATTTCATCAATTTTGATAAGATACCCAGTACCACTGGCTGAAATACAGCCCCAAACCACGACTGAGCCGTGTTTCACAGATGCCCATAGACACTCAATGTTGTACCTCTCTCCTGACTATGTCTGTACCTAGTGAAGGCAATTTGAACCAGGAATTTCATATTATATTCATCACAAACCAGTTGCTACTGTTTGTCAATACAGTTCTTGTGTGACAACCAAACCAAACGACTGGACTGAAAATGAGTGAAAAAGCAGCCAATGTCTAGTAGAAAAGTTAGACCTTCAGAAAGCCTGAAGAATTTGTTGCTCAAGATGTCTCTAAGAAAAGTACTTGAAAGTCTGACTTCTTGAAAGCAAAATGTATAAAAACGAGGAGAATTTTGCACAGTACTGTAGTAGGAGTTGTGATGTAGTACATCGTGGCAGGAGTCTGTTTTTAGAATTGACTGATAAGTGTGATAAGGTTAAAATAAATGCTGAAAAATATCAATTACAGTTTCTAAAAGTCCAAGGTAAAGTCCTTGCATGTCTTTATTTTGCAACCATATAAAATAGAATAAGAAATACTCACACCGGAGAAGCGGGAGAGTAATTGATAAATGTCTTCTTTGTATGAGTGTGGTCAGTGTTTTTCAACGTAACGTTGGTAATGTCAATTATGTGATTTTTGACTTTTATTGTGACTTTAGAAAAGATGATTATATATATCATCATTTATCAAATGTAAATACTAATACACTTACTGGACACTTTATTAGAGACATGGGCATTAGTAGTGGTTGGCACACTACTAAGGCTCTGAAAACATTCCTCTAAGATTTTGGTCCATATTGACATATTTTCTGTTTTGAATTATTGTCTATAAACCCTAGACAATAGTGTATGTAGTATTTATGAAAAAATCCCAGTAGCTCAGTAGTTTCTGAAATACTCAGATCAGTAAGTCTGGCACCAAAAACCATGCCACATTCAAAGATCTGGGTGTAGAAGCAGTTAAATAGATGTACCTAATAAACTGTCATCAGGTTATGGGCCTCTAAGTCATTTTGCTTTCCTCAGGGGTGTGTTTGGGGTGTTGCCTACAAGCTGCCGACTGGTCGGGAGGAAGAAGTGAAGCGCTACCTCGACTACCGAGAAAAAGGTGGTTATCAGGTCGTCACAGTGACCTTTCACCCCCGTCCATCACTCACTTCCTCGCCAAGCCAGACGCTGATCTACATTGGCTCCAAGGACAATCCCAACTACCTTGGCCCCGCACCCCTGGATGAGATTGCCAATCAGATCATCAACTCTACCGGTCCAAGTGGGAAAAATACAGAGTACCTGTTTCAGCTGGCTGATGCCGTAAGGACTTTTCTGCCCGAGGACTCAGACACACATCTGTTTTCTCTTGAAACTTTAGTAAGAGAGAGGCTAGAAAACGGACAGAATAACTCAATTTAGATAGCTTGTAATTAAATTAGTAACAGCACGTGATATTTAAAAATGTATATATTCGGCTGTATTAGTCACATAATCTCAGGGTTTAAGGCATGCCTGTCCAAAAAAGATGTTTGTTACATGTAGAATGGGACCTGTTGACTAAATAATGTTATTTTGTTCAGGATTTCAGTGAAAATAAATATCCACTGAAAGCTGCTTCAAACTGGTATAGAAAACATGAATTACCAAAAACACAACACAAGATCTGTTTCAATATATATGGTCTAAATATAGGTATTTAATATCTGGCATTAATTAGCCCAGATTAGACAAAGAATTGCTAATCTTATCGAATATTACTTATTTAACACCCAAACTCACCTGAGCTGCTTCAAGTCTAGTTTAATATTTGTTAAATATACAGGTAAAAGTCTTGAGCCACCCTTTATTTCTTTATATTTTGCTAAGAAAAAGGTAAATTGGTACAACAATCTATTGAAATATGCAAATACACCATGGAAGGTAAAAGCAGAGTATAATTCTAAAAAGCTTGAAAGTCAATATTCAATGTGACTGAACTCTTAGGCAAGCTCGTTATTTCTTTAAGCAGTCTTCAGGAACAGTTCTCTGAGCTTCTTGAAGGAAATTTAAGCCTCTCACTTGGATGTTAGCCGCCTTTTGTTCTATTCTCTGTCAAGATGATCTCACACTGCTAGAGGCCAGTCTGGCAGTGTGAGATCATCCAAAATAAAGGTATTACCGCATGATGGATTAAAATCCGATGGTACTTTCTTAACATCTCTCTTAACCTTTGTACAATGATGGCGATGTGAACCAAGAAACAAATCACTATTTAAGACCTTATATACACACACACACACACACACACACACACACACACACACACACACACACACACACACACACACACACGTGTGTGTGCACGTCGGCATTAACATCTTTGTGGGGACCAAAAATTGGAAGTTTACTATACTTGTGGGGACCAAAATCCCAGTCCTCACGGATTTGAAGGCATTTTTGAGACTCAAAATGTGTTTTTAGTGTTAGGATTACAATTGGGTTATGGTTAGGTTTATGGTAAGGGTCAGGGTCAGGCATTCATTTGTGATGGTTAGGGTTAGGGTAAGCAGCCAGATATAAATACACATGTGCGTGTGAATGAGAATATAGCAGATTTTTTCTTATATCTTAAGACATGACTTTCAGATACTGTTTATCTGAGTTAGATAGACATCTTCTTTCCTCACGTTGTCCAGTTTCCCCTCAAATGTTTTTAAGGACACACTGCACATCGTGAGAAGATATCCCATTGAGCTAATAGCAATTTGAAGAAAGTCTGGCTCCCTGGAAGCAAAATGTTAAGAAATCAGGGTGGCACACGTCTTTTGCAGAGTACTGTATGACAAAGATATGTTTTTTTTTAACTCTAGCTCTACGTTGGTTTCATAAGCAGACAAAAACAATGACACCCTCATCAGATGCAGCTGAAAATTAAGTGCTAATTAGCTCACATTAGCATGGTAAACATTATAAACATTTCACTTTAGAACCATCAGCACTGTTAGTACTGTCACTGTGAGCATGTTAATGTTAGTGTTCAGCTCAAGGCACTGCTGTGACAAATGATAGCCTTTCATCGTCAGTGTAGACTTTTCTTTCCTGTCTTGCTATGGTTAGTCTAATGTGTTCCTTAAGTCTTCTACTGAACTGTTTATTTAAAAAACAAAAAAAACAAACATTGCAATTAAAACATAATGGCACCCCAATTATTTTTCCTTGTGGTTTTTCTTTTAGAAAGTTTAATAAAATAAATCTAAAACTAGACAAATCGGTTGAAACGGTGCAATAAATACAGCTCAAAAAATAACCTGGTAATACAGCTTTTCTAAATACAGAACATCTCTCGTCCTGCTATGACGAAGTAGTTGTCATGAAAATCACTTTAAGCAAACACATATTGTTTACTTTACTTACACTGTGTCAAGATTAGTAGTTGTAGCACAGGGGAGCCGGCATCAGCTGCCTTCTCATTCTGCCTGCCGCCGTCTCAGCACAGTGAACACATCAAATTCAACACGACTGCATCAGAAAAACATCAACAAGCGGAAGAAAAGAGTGACAGCTCGATCTGTGATCCCATCTTTAACACACACAAACACACACTCAGGTGGCACACAAGTGGCCATTTCTTCTGCTATATCAACCTACCTTTGCTTACTCTGCATGCATGTTCTGGTCTTTAGCATAGATAATGTTAATCTTTGAGACATGACTGGAAGTAGCCCTAAGAAGATGGCAACACTGTGGACATAAAGAAAAAAAGTATCGTCAGAAGCAGTACTGAGGTAGCCTGCAGGTTTCACACAAATGCACAGTGGTACTAAAGAGCCCAAAGTATGCCATGAAAATATCCTTTAAACCAGTGTACCACCAGCACCCTCAACCCCTGATGTAAGGCAGGATAGGTCCATGCTTTCATGTACTTTATAAGAGATTTTGACCCTACCATCCAAAAAAGCTGAAAAGACCCATCAGATAAGGCAATTTTTCCAAGCTTTTGCTGTCCAATTTCGGAGAGCCTGTGCAAATTATGGCCTCAATTTTCTGTTCTTAGATGACAGGAGTCGCACCTGGTGTGGTCTTCTGGTCCTGTAACCGAAGGTCTTCAAGGTCTGACGTGTTGTGTGTTCAGAGATGATCTTCTCTGTACTTTGGTTGTATTAAGTTGTTACTTGAGTTACTATTGTCTTCCTAGCAGCTCAAAGCTGTCTCCTCTGACCTCTAGCATCAACAAAGCATTTTCACTCAGAAAACCGCCACTCACTGGATATTTCGTTTTTGTACCTGTCTCTGTAAGCCCTACAGATGGCTGTGTGGGAATTCCCAGTAGATCAGCAATTTCTGAAATACTAAGACCAACAACTGTGTTCAGATCCACTCAAATAACTATTTTTTTCCCCCATGCTGGTGCTCAGTTTGAAATTCAGCAGTCCTTGACCATGTCTCCATGCCAAAATGCACCAAGTTGCCGCCATGTGATTGGCTGATTAGATATTTATGTTAATAAGCTATTGAACAGGTGAGCCTAATGAGTAAATCCTGACGGACTGATGATCTGTCCACTGTTTACCCTCCTTCTCACCTAATTTAAAGCTAGAATAGGCTCCAGTCCACTCATAACCCTGAATTAGATAAGGGGTTAAGTAAACGGATGGATGAATATCAATATATAATCAAAAGTTTAGACAGTTACGTTTTTTGAGCATTCAATTGTAGAATATATTTTAAAAAAAATTTAGCAGTAAACTCAGCTGCTGACATTGTGCATTGAAAGCTATGCTGACGCTAATGTGCACTGTAGTAAATGGACTGATTTTTATATAGTGCTTTTCTACATACAACATGCCTCATTCATCCAATCACCCTCATACATACAAGCACTTTCTCTATACTTTAGTGCTTTCTAATTAACATTCATACACATTCACACTCCGATGGATGCATCGGAGAGCAACTTGGGGTTAGTATCTTGCCCAAGGCGATTTGGCATGCAGACTAGGGGAGCCACTAACCATCGAACCACTAACCTTCCAGTCAGTAGCTGACCTGCTCTACCACCTGAGCTATAGCCGCCCCTGTGGCAGTAGTGGCAGCTGAATCTTGGCACAAAACTATCCTTGCAAGAACAAGTTTTTATGTTTGAGCTCTGCCTAGAATGAAGTGTACTGCTATGTGACATGGCTGCACACTTAATAAACAGCTGGTGCTTCACACACTCAGCCAACCTTGGAAACATCCAGCACCGAACACTCAAAAAGAAGCACCACACTTTACAAATAATGCATTTATTTAACGGAGCAAAGCTAATGCAGAACATGACAAAATGTGGCCTATAGAAATATGACACCATTATTACAGCAGGTCACAGATTTTTATGATCTAATATGGTATATACACTTTGTATTCCTTTTTATTTATATAAATAATATAATTAATGTCAGTATGAGGTATTATATATCATGAATGCTTTTAAATAGCTTTTATGTGTTGGATTACAATATAGCTTTTATTTTTATATTACAACTTCACATATAAACCAGAATATATCGTATACTTTGCAATATATTTATAATTTCACACACGTGAATGTTTTCCTTGAATTTAATAACATGCACCAGTTAGAACTCTTAAAAGTACATACAGGAACAATGATGATTAGACTTTCTGAATATAAACCAAACTGTTACCTCTAAAAATGGCCACCTTTGAGGCTGCTGAACTGTTTTGCGAGAACGACTAAAAACACCATGTTAGTTAAAAATTTAAAACCCATTTCCCCCAGGATTGCTTCCTTGCTGGGTTTAGTGAAGGCCAACGGCGGCAAGTGAGGTTCCAGTGGGAGAGCGCCCAGCCAGCAATATCAGATATTATTTTAACAGGCTGCACAGAGGACTGGAGTTCCCAGCAGTTGTGTAATTAATATCTCTGGTAGTGGTCCTACATGGCTGCTGAGGACCTGGGAAGGCAGGAAATGTCTGTCTAGGCGTAGTAACAGGGTGACACCAGCAGGTCTGTGAGCACGAGCAGCTGATCGTCAGTGAAGCACTGTCGATGCTCCTGCCAGTTATCGTGGTGAGTACGCCGAAATTCTGACAAGGTCTTCTTCACCGTCATCTTTGGACAAGAAAATCAAAATCATCATGCATAATCATAATCTAGGCGAATGCAGTGTGTACATTTAAAAACAACACAACAAAACATGAGTGAGTTTAACTAATTTATCAGCTCATATTAAACCTGTCTGAAGATTTAAATCTCTATAATACAATATTTTTTTTCCCCCAATCTTAGCTCTGTATGATATCCTACAGAGATCTAGTGGCTGGCGCTTTGGCTGTGAACACATGAGACCCAGCCAGCTGCTGTTCAAACAGTTTTCATGTCAAGGGCAGCCAATCAGAACAAAGATGGCTTAAAGGAAGGAGGAAGGGACCTAAAAGAGTTTGTTTTACATGAACTGAGATACCACAACAAGGCCCAGTATATGGTAAATATGTGGTAAATTAGTCATAATCTGCACTATGAATCATGCAAAGCTACTTTTTTAGCATCCAAGAATAAAAATAGACGCCGATCTTAAGTATCATTTTTAGATACTTCTGGTTTACTAGAGCATGATTCATCACTACACTTTTAGTCTTCTACACGCTGGCAAAGATCAACATCCCATTCATGAAAAAATACAATTATCTGCCTCATTGCTAGAGCCCTGGTGATACATCAGCTGGCTGATATCGACCAACCGCAGATAAACTGGTATCTGCTTTTTGTTGACCGATGAAGGCTCTGTGAAATTAGGGACATGATCGCATATTATTCTTTTTAAAAGGACCCAACTCAGTCTTCATAAAGCAGATTAAAAAAAAGACCAATGAGGGCAATCGGACAGTGCTTCTTATTATTTTCCGAATTTCTATAAAACAAAAAAATTGACTAAAGTTGAAAAACTAATCAGATTAATCCATCATGAATAATAATCATTAGCTGCAGTTCACCAGTTAGATGTTTGTATCATATATTATTTAAACAGCATTTTCAGCAGAGTGCTTTTACAGGTTTGGTATGACTGAAATTACTTAAATAAAAGGGAGCCAGTGTTTCCTCCACTGCTGTGTGCATGTGGGAGAACTACCTGGTGTTATCATGCCTTCATCTGAGTCCAGTTGAAGTGTTCACTTATGCACAAAAAATGCTGACTAATAGCTCTGAGTTGTTATGAGGGCTGAAAGGGACCAAGTGTGAAAGCATCCTAGATTTTTATAGAACACAATGCAGAAAAACATGTTGGGCTCATATAGAAACTGTGCCTGCACATAGCACAGGCAGCAGAGCATACATCACAATGTCTTAACCAGCAGCTACCTAATGAGAAGTTAATAAGCTTCCCCTTTTCAATGCAAACAAGTAGTTTTTTTATTTTAAAAGAATATGCAGTACATAGCTCTTTGTGGTATATGCAGTCTATATAACTGTTAACTGCGCTCTACCAGAGGCCTGAGCGTTTGTTCACGTTTGTCTTTTTCCATACACTGGTATGTATAATAAAAAGGTAACAGAATAATTTTTAATCTGGCAACCACAGCAGGGAAAAGAGGATTGTTATTTCTCAAGTGTGAATCTAAAGATATTTGGCTTCTAAGATAAACAAGATGTAATGCATGATTCAGGGCCAAACTTTTATATAAACTAATATACATGAGCCCAAAGGGATGTGCTGTTTCTCAGTAGTGGAACATTTCCATTAAAGTCTGTAGTAAAGTCCTGCAATAAAACGAATGCTGATAGCAACTGTTTTTCTTGCTTCATTTGTTTTGAACAGTGAACGCTCATACCCACCCTTGATTACAGCCACTATCTATTACAGTGAAGCCTACACTTAAGTTTAAGCACATGAACTGCAAATTCAAAAGTTCCTGTTTTGGCTGGTAAATCCTCTATCTAGAGACACATAATGTAAAATGCAGATTAGCAGATTACATTAATTAAAAACTAATTTGGAAAAATAACTTATTCATTGCAATCTGTTAGAAACTGTTGTTTCTAGTTAGCTAAGTATGAAGTCAAAAGTTATTTGGCTAAAGAAGGAAAGTCATTAATTCATCAGATGATGATTAGATGATATGAACACCTTCCTGACTTTTTTACATGTACTTTTGATTACATATGTATATGGAAACAGTGGTTCAGTGTAATCAATGTAACCAACCTTATTAATAATCCGCATTGCTCTTTTTTGTAATATTACTATTGAATTTTTGTTCATATGTTATTCCCCAGATTTCCACACTTTAAGAAAAGTAAGTAGTTTAATATTTATCCAGTTTTATGTAGAACTGCTAACGATTTTGAAGATTTTCCTTTAACATAGGAACTAACACCTGTTGTTTCCATGTTAGTTTGTGCGCAATCATTTTCACATTACGGATGTAAAAACTAAATGATTTTAGGCTAACCTCAATTCCAACACTGATTTAGAGTGTTAGTAGAGTTTGCAGCGTTGGTGTTACTGACGGGCCTTGTTGGTGCAGGACGGCCCAGTAAAGCCTGTGGCCCATCAGCGGAATTCTGCTGATACACTTCAACTATAACTGACTAAATGACACTACTTCATAGAGTTTGAGAATGAAAAACTTAAACATACACATCAGCAGTGCAAGCTCAGTTTAATTATTTGGTTCACAGCAGTTTAGTGATTCTGCAGCTATTGCGCTAATCGGTAGCATGACTCTGAGAAGGGCAATGAGCAGAAACTTGGTAACCAAGTTTACTAGTATAGACTGATAAGTTAGCACTCCATTGACAAAAATGGACATTTCTTACTCCAAATAACCCCAAATGTTGTTGCCACAATCCTACTTTGAGCTGTGAAAATATGAACACCAGACGCTCGTGAATAAGGATATCGTCATGGTGGATATGTCCACCTTTTTAAATAAAGCCTATGATTTACAGTAACCAACATATGTGTCCTTCACTATAATTGATAAAATCTACTATTTCTAACAGATTAGATTTTTTTTCCAACTGTTCTTTCTGGTAACAGACTTGTTAGTCAATATTTTTACAAATACAATATTTTAACTGTATTTTATTGGATTTTCTTTCTCATCTTTTTCACTTTCCAATGGGAGAGGCACTAAATCACCATCATCATTGGCTCCACACCACTATAATGTATTATTCAAACTCTGCTCTACGGATTACATTGTATGTATTCTTCATGCCTGAAGTAAGACCAAAGACACAATTTTCTCCTCAATTGGACAATGAAATTGTATTCTTTCAGCTCACACTGTTTTGAGCTAGATGTTTATATATGAGTGTGTGTGGTGGGGCTAATGCATGCGCGCACCTCTATAGGCTGTGGGTCATTGAGATGGCTGCTCAGGTCCATCAATATCTGAGGCATCCAGTCTGGGACATCATAGGGGCTCGACAGGATGCACGCACTGAGGCCGAGCACTCCAGCATGGCGCCGCACTAAATCTACACGCACACACACACACACACACACACACACACACACACACACACACACACACACACACACACACACACACACACACACACACACACACACACACACACACACACACACGAAAGGAGAGTTAAAATAGCTCTTACAATCTCAAGGTTCGCATTTCCCCTGGGATAAGAAAGGGTAATAGGGCAAGTATTATTGTGATTGCCTCACTGTGC
>VURO01015581.1:20234-58643 GCA_015108175.1 Pelvicachromis taeniatus
AGCTCGAGGAGTTTCTTACCTGTTTGACATTCAGGTAAAGACATTTAATCATGTATATGATGGAGAAGATGTAATTGCCCAAGCCCGAACAGGAACAGGAAAGACTTTCTCATTTGCTATCCCGTTGGTGGAGAAGCTCCAGGGGGATTCAGCGGACATGGCCAGAGGGCGTCCTCCCAAGGTACATGCCCATACGCTGCAAAGGTAGTCAATCTTTATGGATGCTGTGATTCTGTGTAACTGAGTGTGTTTATTTCTTGTATTCTTTTTTTAACTGTAGGTTTTGGTGTTGACTCCAACCAGAGAGTTGGCTATCCAGGTTGCTAAGGACTTCAAAGACATTGCTAAGCGCGTATCTATTGCCTGTTTCTATGGAGGCAGCTCCTACAACCCACAGAGTATGTCACATACAACAACACAGTTGTCTTTAAGGAAAATAGTCTTGACCGTTCCAGTTAAAAAAGACGGATGTTTTACATGTATTACATATTTTAATTTAGCAAAAATGATGCTTCCATGTACATTATTTGCTTTATGCTGAATGCCTCAAATACACTACTTTTAACCTTTTGACTGCAGTAATTCAGGGCAAACACCAGGTGGCAGGACTATATACTGGAACAGCCCATGGGCTTGTTTTTTGTAGTGTATGATTCATGGGACTTGCAAATTAACTTAATAACTGGGATTGCTTCAATCATGACTTCAGTTCACTGTAAAATGTCGATGATAATCAGAGTAACTGAGAACATTCCTACGCTGCTGTGTTTTGTTTTGTTTTTCTTTCTAGAAACAGATTCTTAAGTAGATATTGGATTATTTTTAGATGTAGTTTCTGTTTCCTGTTTTCAGCTTGCTTTATACATTGTTATCAATTAAAACTCCTTTTAATCCCCTTTTCTTTCCAGTTGATGCTATTCGCAATGGTATTGATATATTAGTTGGAACGCCTGGTCGCATCAAGGACCACATCCAGAACAATAAACTCAACCTCACCAAACTCAAACATGTTGTTCTGGATGAAGTGGACCAAATGTTGGACATGGGCTTTGCAGAACAGGTTGAAGAGATTTTGGGTTCATCATATGAGAAAGGTAAATTAAATCTCTGCATTTGTATGTTGAAATGTGTGTATAGTCCAAAATGGGCTGATAGGGTCTTGGTTTGTTCATCAAACTGCCAAAACTTCTGCCTTTATAGATGTGCTCACACTTGCTGATGATCAGTTAATCCACTGAATGTGATTAGCAGCACCTTGCTGCTGTGTAGCCTCTGATCTGCTAGGCAAGCAGCAAGGGTACAGTTAGTTTTTCACCGCATAGTGTTTTGTGAACACTTTCCTTTTTACTCGACTGTCTGCTGAAGTAGTCATTCTTTTAGTTTGGTTATGCATGTAAATTAAAATTTTCTCTTCTGTTTAGACTCCGACACCAACCCACAGACTCTCTTGTTTTCGGCTACCTGCCCACCTTGGGTGTATGAAGTGGCAAAAAAATACATGAGACCAAACTGCAAACATATTGACCTGATTGGCAAGAAAACTCAGAAAGCTGCAACAACTGTGGAAGTAAGTGCGTTTGTGTGGGATGTAATGTGTAGAGGCTGAGACGGGTGCAATTTAACAAGCGTTACAGCAGTCTTGGGTCTTTGGTTTACACTGCTCAGAGATGCTTGCATGCAGTGCCAGTTAAAGTAACGGACTGTAAAATGAGCTCACATACATCTCCACCAGGAAAACCCAGCAAGTTCATTTGCAGTAAAAATTGCTGTATTTATCATCATCCACTTCAGTGAAGTTGTAATAAAGTACACGTTTTTAGCCTGCCAGTTGGATTAATGAAAATCTCTCTCCTCTCACGCCCTGCTTTCCCCCACCCTGGTGAATCATTTGTCTCTGTGTGTCTTCTTCTACTGTAGCATCTAGCCATAACATGTCACTGGTCACAGCGTGCGGCAGTGATAGGCGACGTGATCCAGGTGTACAGTGGCAGCCATGGGAGAACCATCGTCTTCTGTGAGACGAAGAAAGAGGCCAACGAGCTTTCCATGAATGCATCCATCAAACAGGTAGACACACGCACTTGCATGGTGCACATGCACATTTAACAGGCTGTGTTGCACATTAAATTGGTAATATCCTAGCCTAGCTAGTAATATCCTCGATTTTATGTGGTGTTTTTATTGTATTTTATTTTTTTATTTAGAGCGCCCAGTCTCTTCATGGTGATATCCCCCAGAAGCAGAGAGAGATGACGTTGAAGGGCTTTAGGAATGGAGCCTTTGAGGTTCTGGTTGCCACTAATGTTGCAGCCCGTGGATTAGATATCCCTGAAGTTGACTTGGTGGTCCAGTGTTCTCCACCCAAGGTGAGACGAGTTGCCTGTTGTCTATAAGAATACTCTAATTATGCCTTTGTATCTATTTATTTGTCTAATTATTGTAAGAATGTTGATTTTTGTAATTGTGAAGATCATTGGCTCGGTGCATGGATGTTAGCTACACACTTTCATCGCACACAATTATACATAACAAGATCACTCAGAGAGCACAGCAAGGGCCCTGCTAACACTTTGATGTTTTTATGATGTTTTATTACAACTTCATGTCAGCCTGATTTTTATAACGACATGCTGATGTCTAACCTTTGACCTATGACCTTGAAGCATTACATACTAAAATTTTGTATTTTATTCTTCTCCATTCTTCTTTGTTCTGTATCTTAACACACACGAGTGGAGCAGAATCGGCTGAAATTAGTTCAATAAGCTGTAAAAACTTGAGATTTTAAGACCCTTTCATATGATGTATTACTCAATATGGGGTCTTTAAAGTAATTTTTTGTAAGGTCAGGTTTGGTGTTAACTATGAAGGTCAAGGTTGATAAAGTTTATATAGTTTGAAGATAGTCCATAAAAATAATTTTCACATTTGGTGTGACCTTGGCCTGAGTTTTCACTAAAATTAAGTCGTCTCCAGCTGTTATTGGTATCTACATCACACAAAATTTAAACAGGATGTCTTGAAAACAGCAGATGCTAGACTGCTAACAAATAAACAGAACCAATTATATATTCCCTCCCTTTGAGGGAGAAATGTTGTAAAATGCTGAAGCGTCAAGCTTTTACTTGGAAGTTTTTTGTGTTTATTCTCAGGATGTGGAGTCATACATCCATCGTTCAGGACGTACGGGGCGGGCAGGCAGGACTGGAGTCTGCATCTGCTTCTACCAAAGAAAAGAGGAGGACCAGTTGCGCTACGTAGAAAACAAAGCAGTAGGTGTCTTTTGAAATGCTCACTTGGGAATAAAGATGGGTAAACAGGAATGATGGGCTAACCTTTTTATATATATTATTATTTTTAGATAGATAGATAAAATAGGGGGTGGGGGAAAAAGCACACAAATCAGTCCTACTCAGTTGTCTCTCTCCACGTGTGAGAAGGAAATGGATAAGAAGATCCAAAGGGAAAAGAACAGAAAGGTAGAGGAGGGTGTTTAAGAGGCACCAGAGGTAAATAAAGGTGCTCAGGAAAACCAAATGAATGTTGTCTTTTTCTTATAGTTGGAAATGGATTTTGCTTGGATATTGCTTTCCAATATTTTTACACAATCTGTGTGACAATGAGGTCTTCCTGTGTGACTGTTAAACTAAGCACTTTTTATTTGGTATTATTTCAGGGCATCACATTCAGGCGAGTTGGCGTTCCCACTGCCAACGATATTATTAAGTCATCAAGCAAGGATGCTGTCAGGTAGGTAATTAAGGGGAGTGAGAGCCAAGGGCAAGCAATTATATTTTGTTACAGGAGTATAAAATGGTTTTAATTGTTTACTATTTGAAAGCTTGGATTCAGTCAGCCACAAGGTGTGATTAATAATCGAGGGCAATGGTTTATTACTTTGGCAGCTTAGTGGTTCCACGAAGCCTCTGCCTTAATCATGACACTGCTGAATGTGAAAAATATTTCCTGACTGCGAGAATTTGATTGTTGACTTATCCTATACTGTCCAGGTTTCTGGACTCTGTTCCAGTCACAGCTATCGGGTACTTCAGAGCGTCGGCTGAGAAGCTAATTGAGGAGAGAGGAGCAGTTGATGCACTGGCTGCTGCCCTGGCCCACATTTCTGGAGCCACAAGTCTAGAGCAGAGATCACTGCTCAACTCTGATGCTGTAAGTTTTTTTTATGCATGCGTACAGAACTCTCGCTATTATGTTGTATTAGGCACTGTTCACCCTCGCATACAGCTTTCCTAGACAATAGATTTGTGTCTGCCCTTTGTTTTAAAGCCCGTGGGTGTTCCCATGCAGACCTAACATGTTGCCCCTGCCCACCCACTAAGTGTAGTGCTTGTCCTCCATCTAGTTAGAAATGTGCTGTGCCTTTAGGTGATGTATAACTGATTCTGCCTAATGTGTTGTTTCTGTTTTGTTTTTTTTTTTGCAGGGTTTCAGCACAATGCAGTTGGTGTGTTCCCAGGAGATGCATAATCTGGGTTACGCCTGGAGAACCATCAAAGAGCAGCTAGGAGAGCAGATTGAGAACCATATTCACAGAATGACCTTCCTCAAAGGCAGAACAGTATGTATACACACTTAATATGTAGATACGTGAGCTGCGGCTGGTGTATACATAGATACTAGAACTTTGCAAAATAATGGGTGAGAGGTTGTATGATGATGGATGTCTGTGTATATACAGTTACAAAGGACTGGGCTCAGTTTATAGTGTTCTACGTTCTTATAAATTGTTTATTCTTGCCAAATAGTAAAAAAATACACCCCAGCGTGCCACATGAATGATAGCAATTGAGTTGGCAAATGTGAATTGGAAACCCACTGGTAAATGAAAATGCAAATTAAGAGAAGTAGTGAGTACATTATTATTATTTATTTTTTTTATATCTATTGTCCTGTTTGTATGGGAATTGAGTCTCTCCGGTCGCACAATAAGCACAGAGCTAATTATCCACAGAATGTAAACAGAGAGACATCTGTTAGTATAAGTGAACATGTGTGACTGTGTTCGTTTGACACAGACACTGAAAAACTCGCCATCTCACGCTTATTGTTTTTTCTAACAGGGAGTTTGTTTTGACGTCCCAGCTGATAAAGTCCAGGAGATTCAGGTGGGAACAACAATGACCCCGACATCTGTTCAACATATGTAGTCGACTTCTTATAAGTGTGGGAAAAAAGTGAAACAGACTGGCAGTCCTGTTTGAAATCCTTTGTTTCCCCACTTGTCCCTCCATCAGGAAACCTGGAATGACGGGCGCCGTTGGCAGCTCACCGTGGCCACAGAGCTGCCAGAGCTGGAGGAGAAGCAGTTCAGTAACCGTGGTGACAGAGGCTTTGGCAGTGGTAACCGAGGTGACAGAGGAGGGTTCAGAGGCGGCAGGGGACGGAGTTTTGGTGGAAGCGGTGGCCGTGGCAACGGGTTCCGGAACGGCGGCGGCAGAGGTGGCTACGGCAACAACAGAGGGGGACACAAACGCAGCTTCAGCCAAGCGTTTGATTACTAAAGTGCTAATGTGTGGACTGATAGGACAGACTGTCACTCAGCTGGGCTGGCAGTGTTTTTTATTGGCTGGCTGGTCAACATTCTCCATCATGATAAAAGTTTAATTGTGTAATTTGATATAGAATTAATTGAATTACAGAGTTTGAAACATAATTTAAACAAAACGTGCATTGGAAGAGTAATATTAAAGGTGCAGTTCACCCGAAAACTCAGTACTTGTTTTCCCTCTGGTCTGCTGTGTACGTCATCCATCTAGATTGTTTTTCTAGAAGCAGAATTCTGAAAAAGAAAAATTTTAAAACTTTTTGTACAGCACAAGTGTCGTTTAGTCCCAGGAAAGTTGGACATCACGACTTTCCTGGGACAGATGGATAAGTAGCACTGCAGGCAAGAGCCTGATGTGTGTTTCTGTAAGGTGGCACATTAGCTGAAACCTTTGGAATGACACTGCAACTAAATGAACAAACACCAAATTTAATTACTGGTTATATAACCTATATTGAAATGTTGTCAATATTTAATAACATGACTTAATGTTGAAACATGTCATCCACTGGGTTTTAGGTAAAGTGTTAATTTTTACGAGTGTTTGGGGAACACTGGCAGCAGTCACACTTGAGGCCTTTGTCCAATATGGAAAATGCACAATCTTGCTGGCGTCACATTTGATGTAGGAGTGTGCTATCAAACCTGTTGAGTATTTTGAACTGTCACGTTTGAGGTGCTTCTACTGTGCACCCACAGAGAACAGTGATGGTGTTGACCTTTACAAATGTGCTCAGTGTCAGATTGCTGCCTTACCCTCAGCTGAAACCTCTCTCCCCAAAAATATGTTGGATGATTGCTTTGCAATTGCCTCTATTTAATAACATTTGTCTACTGCTTCCATTCATTTGAATGAAATGACTTCTTCATTAAAAAGGTCACGTCATATTGTGTTTATTCATTCCAAAGGGGGAAAAATAAGTATTTAACATGCTAATGAAATAGTTTAAGGCATTTGTCTTCTGTCAGAATCCGACTGGTATTTCAACTAATTACTGAGTACTTCAATAGGTAACACTATTCAACTACTTGTTTATCAAAGTATCTAATTAACTAGTGATATGGCAGCATCTCAGTGCATTTAGGAGTGTAGACATTTTCAAGATGACCCGCTGAAATTCAAACTGAGCATGAGAGGAGATTCAAATAACTGAATGTGGTGTGGTTTTTGACGCCGAACATGCTGGTCTGAGTATTTCAGAAACTGCTAATCTACTGGTATCCTTTCCGCACAGTCATCTATGATTTGCACAGAATGGTCTGAAAAAGAGGAAAATGTCCACTGAGTTGAGTTCTACGAGAGAACATGCCGTGTTGATGTTAGGCCAGAGAAAAATGGCACTAAACTGCCTGGAGTTGATAGCAAGGCAGCAGTAACTGAACTAACCACCCTGACTGCCACTCCTGTCACAATGACCAGAAGTTGCACAGAATCACCAAAACCGGCAACAAAATTATAAGTCTTGATTTGTGCTGCATCATTTAGCCTAAACAGTATGAAAACATGAATTCATCTTACTTCATATCAATGGTTCAGGCTGTGGGTGGTGGTGTAAAGGTGTGGGAGATATTTTCTTGGCATGCCTTGGACCGTCATAGTACCAAGTGAGCATCATTGAAATGCCACAACCTACCTTCATTCCTTTGTGACCACAGCAGCAGGAAAATGCACCAAGCAAAGCTCAAATAATCTCGAGATGGCCTCCACAGTAATCAGATCTCAATCCAATAGAGAACCTTTGGAATGTATAAAATGGGAGATTCGCATCATGGATGTGCAGCTATGTGGCCCATAATCTTTGAGGAACATTTCAAGCAACTTGTTGAATCTATGCCAAGAGGTCCAGCCCGGTGCTAGCAAGGCCTGCCTAATGAGGCATGTGCGAAATAAATGTAGTACTAAGTCCATGGTGGAGTACTAACAGTTTGGTTTCTGCTGTATTTATTGTCTGGTCAGATTTCCACACCAGACTGAGAAGAAACAAGTACAACAGAGCTAAAAGTTACAGGGTTATCAGTCCACTGATTCGCTTCCTTTACCTACCACACAAACCAGAGAAATACTATAACTCTGCTTTACACCAAAAAACAGATGATCTGAAATTGGCATAATGTAAGTTTAATTATTTGAATGAACCAAACACTGCTATTAGATAACAAAGTTGAGTCACAATACATAAAATATTCATTTTACTGTATTTAATAGAAGATCAGAAGTTGTAAGGTTTTATTGTTTACAGACAGCTTGGCATTTTGTACTGTTATTTAATATTTTTCAAAACAAGCACATTATTGTCCACAATATATATATATATTTTATTGGAACCAATTTTGTCCACTTTGTCTAGTGCGTTGTTATACTTGGCAGACATAATCACACTAGGCTGACAAGATATTGGAAGGGCAACACAGTCTAAATTACACCACAATATAACATAAACGAAAAGAATTTCTTAACAACAGCCTACGTGCAAATATTGCATTACTGGTACTGTTTCCTGCACATTCAAGTACCTGTCAATATTTTAATATTGACCAAGGATTCAGATACACACTTTTCATAAATATCAGACAAATGAAAATGTTATACTTCCCTCTACATCTAGTCCTGTACTGTGGTTCCTTTTATTGATTTGGAGTTGAACAAAAACAACTGGATTTACACAGATTTTTCAGTAAACTTAAAATGCATCTTATTCAAAGAGCTTTTTTATTTCTTTCATAGTGAGATGCAAAATCAGTAAACCTGATAGATTCAGCTGTAGTCCTGATAGCAAAAACAGCAATCTTACAAGCAGTTATATTAAAATGAAACAGCTGATCATTAAAATCACTCCATCCTTTGATATTATTGTGTTAGGTCCCATTCTCACATATTAATAATTCATTGTGCAATGACAAACAAAGTTTATTGGATCTGTTCTGACTGATTTCCCCTGTGCCATTTGGCCTCCCCTGCTGGATTATACTGGGAGGCAAAACAGCTGCTACATAATAGATAAAAGGTAAATTATTTCCTGTGATGGAAAGCTAAAGACATGGGATGTCTACAAGGACTGTGTGACAGTGCGTACTATGATCATGACCAGAATGTACCATGTTTTAATGCGCAGTGAAAGCTGAGGAAAATAAACCATAGTGGAGGAAACAGCCCTCAGGTGGGAAAAAGCTTGCTAATGATGCCACTGTCAGCTTGTTGTTGTGTCTCTGCAGCTACATCTCCTTGTTTCTGACTACAGGTCTTCAGTTGTCAGAAAAATTTCATTATGTGCGGGGTTCTCCATAATGAAGTGGTCATCACCAGTGTCATCCTGGATGGCAGGGAAAAAAGTAAATCAGCATTTTCCAAAATACAGAAGTTTCTATGTTTTAAACTGAATGAGGGTATCTCAGATGTGAAATGTTTTGCTATCATCTCTCTTGCATCTAGTTTCATTTATAGGACTTGTTTAGATAACTGAAATATATATTTTAGATAAAGAGCGTTTGAGATGATGCAGCGTCTGGGTTAGGGTTATGGACATTTGAAATATTCTTTTTGTTAACAGGTTTCATTGAGACCACACTAAATTTGCAGTTGAAAGGACTAATACTCAAGGCAAAGTATTTTCCCTTTCTTGTATTGCTACTTAAGTTAAAGGTCTGATTGCTTCTATCACATCTGCTGATGTTATTCTCTCCATACGTTTCAATTCTGTCTCCAGTGAATGCTTTTAATGATCCACACTGTGCTGCAAATGCCCCCTTATGTTTGCTTTTTACTGGTTTAGAAAAGTTTTGCATCCCAGAAAAGTTTTGCTATTAAGTGTTAGCGTGTAAGGAGATGTCATGGAAGTTTTAAAAATAACCTGTAAACACTTTGTGAGCATCATATGAAGTGGGTTTAATAAACACATTGCAATGTGGAGAGAAAAACTCTAGCCAAACGCCCAGTGATTGCTGAGATGGGCGCGGCTCAAGACTTATATTGCGATGACCAAACACAGAAAACGAAAATTCCTCAACACATCACGTGAGTCTGCACCTTCAATTCAAACCTTCTCCTGAGAGAGAGAGAATTACGACCGTGTTTTCTGCTTGGCTGTCACCTGGAGATTTACATCCCTGATAAGCAGAAGGAGTCTTACTATCTGCTGAACGTCTCCCACGAACTTACAATGGCCCCACTGTGTGTGAATCTATACAACTGGTGACAATGTAATTCTATAATTACTAAAGTGATATGGTTAAAATATGTGATCAATACACAGAATAAAGACATTTACACCACAGAGATCTTTATGCCAAAAAGACAATTGAACAGAAATGGGCACTCTTCAGAACTCATCATCATGTACGATCATCGGATTTTTAAGATTTCTTTAGTGTTAAAGAAAGTATAAAGTATAAAATAAAATCCTTATTTTTTTCTTATATGTTTTTTCTACGTGTATTAATGACATTTTTCAAAATGGTGCATTATAAAAAAACAGTCCATTACAGTTACATCCAGTTTCTCTCGTATAGTAATGTTTATTACCCACTTTCACCTCTTTTTATAGTCAATGGATCTGGTTTACATAAATACTTTTTTTTTTTCACTTAATTAAGAAACAAAGTCATAAGAGTATAAATTTGTGTGTCTATGGTTGCCATATGTGTCTATAAATGTGAACCATTTTATTAATGATTAATAACTATTTAAAATATAAATATAAATACTTCATGATTTAATTTTTTTTTTCCTACAGGGACACAAAAATAACTGAACAAACAAAAAGCAAGTAAAACCAAAAAGCTCTCAAATATTATTTTGTTATGTTATTTTAAAATGTATCAATTTGTTGAAAATCATATGGAAACTAGTTACTTTTGGGGTGTTTTTTTCCCATTTAAATGATTTTCATTATTTTCATTCAAGTACTAATTCATTATTGCTGCCTGGTAAGTTTTGAAAAGTTAAAAATGTTTCCTTTCATTCTAAATCAATTACAATGTACCGAACGGTTCAGATAAAGGTTTGTTTTCAAATCTATAATTTTATTTATATAAGCTTAAATTTGCCTATGTGCTTCAGCCTTGTACTAGTGCATGTTTTCTTTTTGAAACTCATTTTTTATGAAAGTTTTGGTTATGATGAACTTAACTGCTATATTGTGATTAAACCATACTGTGTGTGAACCCTGTTTAAATGTCAGCAGTGTTAGTCTGCACTATGTGAAACTACAGGCTTACTTTGAATACTTTATTTAAAAAAAAAAAAAGACAGCCTGAAGTAGCCGCTATTATGTTTATAGTGTTTGTGAAGTTTGGATTTGTGCAGTTATTCTTTAATTTATTAATCGTTAATCATGTTAAGTCGGCTGGCAGTTTGATTTTCTTGCTTTACTCCTGGTATGTGTGGGGCCCCATGTGACACAGTGCCTGAACATAATCAAGCCTCTCGATTATTTGTGTGCTTTTGAGTGTAATTACTTACTTCATCTTTCTCTTTGTAGTTTTTCTCTGAGCTGCGATAGGACACCACATGGATCAGGGTGTAGACTCTGAAAACAAAAAGGCACAAGGATGAAACACGAGAGGAAAATGTGGGAAAATGAAAATGAAATAATCGATGGATAACGGTGACAAGGACAAAGTCATTATGACTCTCCATAAAGACAGAACTTGATCACTCCCTGCTCATGATTGTGGGGTGGGGGGTTATTCAGTGCCAGATTAATAACTTTGATTAAATCTCTCTGCTTCTCAATCAAGCCTGCTGGATTGCCCTGCTTCGCTTTCAAGGTCACTAAATTTGTCAAAAACTACGACCTGTGAGGAAAAAAAAAAAGTTAAATGTGAAATGATGTGTTTACCTGTGATATAACATGGCCAGAAACTGTACAATGAGAAGAATAGCAAAAGACAACAGAAACATCAAAGTGAGAGGCTCCACCTGTCAGAAAAAAAAAAGCAATAGAATTGGTTACTCATTACATCTGATGTTAGAGGAGTACAAACAATTATTTCAAAATATGTCACAATCCTTCTTTAACTGCAGCACATGCATTTAGGAGTGTCTGTTGGGGGTCCCAACCTTGAGGAATTCATCACTTTGAGTTCCATTGGGATAAAACTTTGGGATCTTGATGCTGATGACATCATTTCCGATGGCCTGCAAGAAGAAGGTAGCTACCACCCAGAGCACGTTTATGATGAAATACAGGAAGACCGCCTGTGGAGAGGTAAGAGAATATTCAATATTTGATTTAATTTAATGAAGTGGATAATTGTTTTTAAAGATTTCACTCCCAACCTGCAACCTGACCCATCAGAGCATTTTTTCATAATGATTTTTGACCACTCATCTGTTATCATTGTCCTCATCAGATTGCTGACCTTGTTTCGCAGAGACTTTAGTTCTCTGTTGACTTCCTCCTGATGTTCTTTCGTGTTAGAGATCGGTGCCAGGTAGCGCTCGATTAGCTTGACCCAGAAGTCGTTCTCATTCTAAACATACACAAAAAAAATGCACACAGTTCAATTAAAAAAACAAAAACAAACAATTGATCCCTTTTTTAACTGAATAGCTCCATTTAGCAAATATTAATTTTATTTTCCTTTGAAGATCAGAAATGTGCTAATGAGATAACATTTCTGGGGGGTTGCTTTTTTCACTACACCTTAATCACTGAAAACAAAAAAAAATTTGAAACTTTTACATCTTCCATGCATAATGAAGTAGTAATACTGTGTTTAAATACTTATTTTAAATACAACTTTTTGTACCTCCCTCTATCTCACCGACCCGAGTGCTGAATAAGTATCTTACCTCTTCTAGCTTTTGCACTTGTGGGGCAGCGAGCGTTTTCTCAATGGCTAGCTTTACGCTCTTCTCCAACTTCTCCATTCGATTGATCTTAAGGGTTTGCCGTGCCTGAGATAGAGAGAGAAGTCAGGTCCATCATTCCTTTTCTGCAGCAGCAGTTTTCAGAAGTTGTCAACAGATTATAAACTCTGGAAATCAGGTTTCATTTTGTTGTAAAAGCGACATGTCATTTACTTATTTACACCAAATCAGTTGCCATCACCTGTCTGTTTAGTGAAAGATGTAACTCCTCCAGCTGATACTCTGACAGAACGTCTTCAGGCCCCACTGAATTGAGCTCTACATTGAGTGTGTCTGTTAACATTAGGACCAAGTCGTCACACACTTCATCATAATCTTTGCTACGGAGTGCATATCTGAGGAGAAGAAAAGCAGTTTAACTACACAATTGCAGCTTTGCCATCGGGGGAATTCTATTGTGCCTTTAAAACAGCTTAGAGCATCACAATGTGTTTAAACTTTGTTTTAGTGGAAATGTAAATTATTCTTGTAAAAATGCCTGCAAGTGAACAACAAAAACATGCAAATACTTGGATGATGTTTATTATTTACCGTATTTGTTCTTGTAGATTTCTCTTCATGTTGAAGTATGTCAGCTTTTTCAGAAATTCTTCTTTCACTGGGTGCACCCAGTCTGCACACACGTGGAAACACACACACATACAGATAGCATCAGTACTTTGTTTTATATGCTATATAAGGTATAGTATATAATGATCTACATGCATCTAATGATTTACAGCTACATTTATAGCTAGAAATTACAGTGTGGTGTACTCAGGATCTAAATGCATTTAGAGTGCTCACCGGCAGCAGGAATCTCTGCCTCACGAATCATATAGTCATCATCGTCATCGTCATCGTCATCATCACGATCACGATCGCGGTCTTCTTCATCAGATGAACTCATGCTCCTGTTTTCAGCACCATCGTCACTGCACACAGCACATATGCACTTATTGTGAAAGGTTGGTCGTATGGGTTTGTTAATTCCAGCACACAGCTCATTTTGTCCTTATAAACAGATGTGTTCAATATGAGACATGAATTGGGTTTTTGACCTGATGGCAGCAAAGATTTCTGCAGGACTGATTAAAATAATTAATAATGATATATACATTAATGATTTCTACAGCGCCAAATCAGCCTGAAGGCACTTTATACTGTAGCGCAACGACCCAACAACATTAGAGAGAAATTACAACAACAAAACAATACCTGCTACTGGAACCCAGGTCACTGCTCTTTGCTGCCTTCTTCCTCACTTCATCAACTGGATGTCTTGCAACCTCTTCCCTGGCTTCTTCTTTCTTGATGTCTTCTCTGGTGTGAGGCTCCAGCATTAAGGCTGGGTGTAGAGGTGTTTCATTGTGGGTGATTGCGTTGAACGGGCTGAACTGTGTAACCTGACCTGCGAGCTGCTGAAATATCAGACGCTCTGTTTCCTGGGTTATCTGTAAAACAACAGAGTTCATTAATCCATTCATCCATCACCTGCTGTCAGATATGTTGGGAGCTATCTGATGGCCATACCTGTATCTTCATGTCCCAGCAGCAGCATCTACAGGTTTTATCACAGAGAAGGTTGTGTAGTTTCTTCTGCTCCCCTCCTCCCCTAACGGACAGACAGATATCAGGATGTATGGTCACAAAGAGTGATTGATATGACATGATTAGAAAAGAATCAATTGCCTGCTGTCTTAGCTCAGGCAGTAAGCACAGCACCCCCCTCACTGACTGTTCAGATCTTCTGAACTTTATGTTGCATTTTTGGAAAGTTTTTCTGTTTGAGATTTCAGTTTGTTGAAATTTTCCATTCTTGGTTTGATTCCTATAATATTATTGCTAATACCTTCAACATTGTGAAATAATAGATATTCGAATATTTTCTCACTTTTTCATCATAATAAATTAAACAAACATTGCACTAAAATAATGCTGATCTTAATGATAACTGCATTACTTGTTGGTTTCCCTTGTGCCCCAGGACACATTGTTCATGTTAACCAGTGAGTAGATGGTCAAAAGGAGATATCCACTGGGGATGCAGATGAAATACATCAGACCATACACAATCAAGACTGCAAGAAAGAAAAGAAAAGAAAAAATGTCACATTACACAAAGCAATTACACAAAAAATGTGAAACAATGTTTATAACAATAAAAATGAACATACAAAACTCCTCAGGGTGGAGTAATGCTGTTATCAAGTACATGATTGCCATTGAAATCAAAAACAGTCCGGTGGGGGTCAGGAAGGTTTCCTGAATCACCATGTCACCTAAAAGAGAAAATAGCATTTGTACATTTAATGCACATTTATTTGAAAGATATGTGAATACAACAACATACAGCCAAAAAAATGATTTTACCCACCAATGATGGAAAAGAAGGATGCAGTCATGAGGAATGCATACAGAACACTCATAATGCCAGCAATGGTTATTTGGGTATTAGCCTTGGTTAAAAAGCAAATGAGGATGTAGAACACGGGGGGAATGCATGCGACGATGATGGACAGTGTACCAGTGAGTCTGAAGACGAACTGGAAAGCACCTGGAAGGAAAGGATGGAAGGAGGGAGAAAGAGGAATAAATGGCTGATGCAGTTAGCTGCATAAAGTTATTAATGCAGAAAAAATATTAATGCAGATGAGTTTGGCAAAGTGAATTTCCCTGTAGTTACCATTACAAGTTATTACAAAGTCTGCCTTTTTGAAAACTGGTGTTACACACTGTAGTTACCTGCATTAATGACTACATTAAAGTTCAGATTAGAGTTTTTTGTCCCAAGTTTTGCTTCCAGGATGCATGTTTACAAACCGCGAGAACTCTAATTGTTAAACTCACATTACACAATTAATGTTTCATCCTTTTTTTCTTGTTCTTTTTCTTGTTTTTGTGGATGCATAAAGGTGTTAGCATTTGAAATAGTACAATTGTGGTACTTTAATATATTATATAAAAAATGTAACACAAACATCTGCCCAGACTAAAAGAGTAAACTGATTTGACTTTGGTAGGCAAAGGTCAGAGGTCATTAGGACCTTAGTAAGCAGGCCACTAAGCCATAATTCAAAATAAATAAATACATAAGTTAATTATGGCAACATTTCCCTGAAAAGTTTAACCAAATGATGGAATGATGATATTTCACATACTAAACAGTCAGACTGTGAATTAATTTGTTGAAACAGGCATCAAATCAGTGTAGTTTACTATACTACACAATGTGAACCCTAATAAGGAACTTTGTAAATGCCAATTATGGTAAGTGTGGTACAAAGAATTTGCATATAATGACATGCAACAAAATTTATACCATACAGTAAAGATGTTATTGTGTGACATGCAGTGAACTTGGATCGGAAGAATTTTAACAAGTCTTATGTGTTTCTATTTGCCCGTGATAAAATGAAGTTTATTGACACCATAAGGAACAAGCAAGGCATCTGAAATTGGTTCAGGCAAATCTGCAAGCAAGTTATTATACAGCTTACTTCATGGAAGCGGTCTTAAAATTAAACCACTATACCGTATCTATTGTAGTTTTATTTGCTCAGTTACTGTAGTTCTATTCCCTTGTTGCAGAGTTGCATGATTTAAAGACAGTCATGGGTTTCTGAGAAGACATACTTGATCGAAGGAACTTTTTATATATTTCAAAACATAAAAAAGTGTTTGTAAGCTGAAAGGATATGAGATAAGCTGCAACATACTGCATGAAAATATCAACCCTGACACAAAACACTGACAACTCCTAATAATTCTTTTAGAGTCATTAACTAAACTTAAACCTACTTGCTATCATGAGAGTCACAGAGGCAGGTCCCAGGATAGAAGATCCAACAGTGAACATCTGGTAGAAGATGTAAATCCCCGAGATGGACTCGTTTCTCTTCACTGTCTCTGAACCACTAAGATTCACAAGCACAAAAGAGTTAGTGTGGCAGTAGAAATGTTTGTAGGATTTATAGGCTGTAAACATGACCAGGAAACCATCAAACTAAGAATCCAAATAAAGATGAAAAAAAAAAAGTTTTATTAAATGTTTTACATAAAAAGCTGGATGGCTATAGAATGCAACCTTGCTATTATTAATAACATGTAACACTAGCCTGTGGAGAAGGTCCAGCGTATTAGCCAATGTTGAAGGTCCCCATCGTCTCCTCTGGTTGTAAAACTCTTTGAATTCCTGTGGTGAGTTGGTGTATGCATCTGAAGCAGCATTATACTCAACACGCCAGCCTTGTTGCAATAGCAAAGTACACAGCCATCGATCTTCCCCTAGAAGAGCACACACGAACATTTTAAAAAAAAGATTGGACACCAAGAGTGTAAAAGTCGAAACACTAAGAGTACAAACTGGGCAAGGTAAAAAGTTTACTGATCCTTTTACTAAGGTTTACCAACCTTGATCATATTGCACATATTCTTGAGCTCTTTGTGCAGTTGTTGAGTATCTTTTTAAAACATGGTCATCCATCAAGGCCGACCCTCTGAACAGACTGAAGCATCCCGGACTGCACAGCACAGAACCAAACACATGCTCTGCTGTCTTCTGGAGCCAGTGACCTACTGCATACTCAAATTTCTGGTACCACACCATGGGACCTGGGGTGGCAGAGAGGCGGATGACAGGAGAGATGAAGACAAGGAGGTTGAAGAATAATAGGCATTTGGAAACAGGGCAAACACTAGCATGCAGTACACCAATTCTAAGTTAGTCCAATATATAAAGTGAGCTTAAAAGAACATTGCAGAAGCAAAAATCCCACTAAATGCTGAAGTAGGGAATAAAAGTTTATTATTCTATTTTATTCTTTCAAAACTTTTGCACCTAACTAGTCTCACACTGTCTGTTAAAACCATTCAAACTCTGAAACCACTCTCTCAGGTGTGTGGATCTATACCGTTTTGGTTTATGTTATACTGTTTTATAATTATGATCACAAAAAAAATCTTTTCAATGAGGAGAATGTTGGAGCTAGAGTGGACCTATGAAAGTTTTCTCTTTGATGGATAAGTGAGTCCACAATTTCCAGTTCATCAAAAGGCTTTCTTTAAATGTTTGTTTATTAAATTAAATATATTTAATGACACATCAGTGGCAATACATATGCATTTAAAAACAGACATTTTTGATGCTTTTTTGTTTGAAATGTCCACTTACCCATGCCAGTAGGATGGATTCTACCACATGCTGCACCTACATTGTCATACATCCTCAACCTGTGAACATAAGTTTTAAAATAAACTGTCATGTTTGAGAAGCAACTATAACTAAAATCAACACTTTCTAACTGGGTGACTAAATAGCTGATAAAATAACTAATAAGTATTTATGTCTAGTAGCATCAGCGATTTATGGTGGAAAATGATCCATATACTGAGCTGTGGCAGATATCAAGAAGTTGATAGGTCTGCTGCTCACCTGTCTACAAGCAGAATCACAGCTTTAGGATGGAAGTCAGTGTCTCCGTCGAGAGCAAGAATGTACGTGTTGTCGTCTGAGATGAACTTGCGTTTGCTGTCGTTGTTGTACTGAGGCAACACGAAAGTCTCACTATCCAGAGACACCAAACTGGCTCTGGAAAAGGTATTCAGTTGCTAAAAGAAATAAAATAAGATAGGTCATTGAAAAATTATAATAAATTATACATAATGTCAAAATAAGTTGATTCAAGGAGCTGAAAGGTCTTACTGGGATCTTTGAAGGGTTCTTCACAATGTAGCCCTTCCAGCCAAGCAGGTAATACATGTACATTATCTAACAACAACAACAAAAAGCAGCAGTATTGAACGTTAAATCCAAGAACAGCCTTTTGGAGACTGATGAGGTGATTTGTCAAATTAATTAAACTTTTATCACACAGATGGAAAAAAAGTGAATGATTATATCTACAATACTAGTAAGCAAGTTTTAAAATTTGACTAAGCAATTTCATACAATTAGAGTTGAACACATGTTTAAATAACAGCACTTCCAGTATCTCAGTACATTTACTACAGTCCAAATCATTATTAATAATTGAATTCAGCACAATAGAGCTACACAGTTTCTTATTTTGAAGTGCTGAACAGCACTGAAACGATTTAAGCCATTTACTTTCATACCAAAGATCCATAAAAACATCTAGTTTTTGAGTTGTTGCTTTTCTATGCCTTGTTTAATAGTAAATTGTGTTTGGGTAAAACGTATATTTTTGACATATCTGAGTAATAATAATGAGTACTGAATAACCCCTCCCATTGTCTGAGGTTTTAGAATAGTAGAATCAGACTATACACATGCTGGGTCCATTCAGGCTAACACAATTCTAATACATGAAAACAAAACATGAAGACTGCGAGAACGTGGTTTTTAGTGTATTTCACAATCACATACACATAAATAGGGATACAGAGATAGAAACTAGCATAGCTAATCTGTACCTGGGACCATCTTTTTTTGTTCCTGATGAGTTGTTTGTCTTTTAGGTGAACATAGAGCATGTTGCCTTCTGGCAGAACAAACATCAACCTGCCACCGTAGGGTGTCTCAATGATCGACACATCATCGGGCTCTTTGTTGGTGAAGACCCTGAACAGAACGATGTATGGGTGGTCAGTTTGAAAGAGAGAGAAAGACACATATGCAGATGTATATACATATATTTAACAGTGGGGTTATCTCACCTATAAACTTCAATGACAACTTTGATCAAGTCATTAACATAACTATTAACCAGCCTCCTCTTTGTGTCATCGTCAGTCATGAAGGCATCGTCCATGTAAATGTGGCACTCAAAGTCAAAACAGTCCTTGTGTTCTTCTTTTGGATCCCCTCGATAACGGTCCAGCCTGAAACAATAACAGATGACTGTATAACACAGCAAAAGCCTTTACAGTTAGGTTTTATTTTGAAGTGTGAACAGTCAGTGCACAACAGGAACTAACAAGATTGACAGGAAAATGCTTTTTTTAAATGTTAAGTAGCCCAAACACTTGGCATTTTAAGCCTTTGAATATATTAGGTCATAAGCTAATGAATTTGACCTTTTATTTACATTTTTAAGAACTACTTTACATCAGACTGAGAGGCTCTAAATGCCTCTCTGGTTAAAAATTTCACCTGTGTACTGACACCTGCCTGGTGCGAAATTAAACAGGTGGAGGTAAATCAAATCCAGACTTTAATATGCTGTTATATTGCTCTTTAAAGACACGTAAAAGAGAAATTAAACCCATGCTGTGTATGTGACACTACTACACCTGGGGCTAAATGCTTTAAACTCAAACACCATGCTTTAGCATGCATGTTGTTAAATCTCAGTCACTGTGGGTTTGTATGTACCCTGATCTACTCTATGTCTGTATGTGCAGATAAAATATTATATAATGATAAGAAATGCTAGCTTTGTGAAACTAGCTTAATTCTGTCTCTCTTATTTTTTTTCTCATCATAGTGACTGGGGTATACATATGCATGTTTTTGTGCCTACACTTATTTATATGTGATGTCTTCAGAGGTACTGGCTCTAACCTGAACATGGAGGTGAGAATCTTCAGCATCTCGTCGTAGGTCTCATGCCACATGGTGGCGCAAAGATAGATCACACACTTCTGCATTTCATCATGGCTGTTAAGGAGAGGAAAAGTTGTAGCAGAATTTTAAAACATTTCATGCTGTGAACATGCACTTCTGAGAAACATCTGCTATGGAGGCTCATTAATGTTACACACCCATTGTGTAAGCAGTTTCATAAAATGTGCCATATGTGCAGCTGCAGTGAATTTGGGAATGCAAATAAGTGAGTTTCCAATTTTGTTGTGGTTGTAGATCAACATCATTTTTTGGTCATGTCTGTGTGCGTGTCTTTATACTGAGACATGCTCTGCTACTGACACACAGTTTGCATGAATTCAACTTCAAACGCATTTCAAATCAATTATTTATTGCATAATTGCATACTGCATTTCCTGTTGAAGTAATGTCTGTGCCGCTACTGCATTTGAAAAGTTATCACCCATGGTGATGGTTTTTAAAGTTTTTATGACCACACTGAAATAATCTTCAACAGGGAAACTATTCTCACATCACACTGACCTTTCTTGGGTTTTGGCTTTTGGAACCTTCATCTTGGTGTTGAGTAGCAGAGACAGGTCAATGAAAGCGGATTCATATAATCGACGAACAAAGAGCTGAGATGTTCTTTCTATACGCTGGACCTAATACAAGGTAAACCACAAAGCTATTTAAATGTATGTCATTTTTTAAAATCAGATCTTAAAAACAATATGCTTTAATAGGTTGTGGTATGGCTTTTCTGGGATTTTAACTAAAGCTTCCAAATAGAGAAATTAGTGAATTAATTTAAAGCATATCTCTTCTCATAGCCGATTGAGTGAAGGTGTGTGTATATGTGCTCTATTTTTCCTGATACCTTGATCTTCCATACGTAGTAGGTACATGTGACGAAGCCTGACCACATGCACACTCCCTCCAGGGCCAGCATTGAAAAAGGCCATTGAAAGTAGTGGCTGTCAATCAAATGGTCAATAAATATTTTGAGTGAACTGTGCAAAGACAAGATGCTTAAATACAGAAGATATCTGAACTTAATATATTGCTATAGGACAACGCATATGACATTGCACAATAAATACTTCCATTTTATTCACATTAAGTTTACAAATGACCAGACTTCTTGAAGTGTAAGAAGAATTAGTGACTTGAAAAACTCACATGGTACATTTCATTCACACATTTGTCAGCATACAAACACACCTGTTTAGTGAGGTCCGACACATGCTCCTAGTAAGCTCAAGTAAGACCACAGATGTGTTTTTCTGGCTCAGAAAGAGCAAGTTGCTACAAAATTCTGCAATGAAAAGAAACATTTTTTATCTTTATTAAGTGTAGTTTAAATAACTAACTTATTCATAATTATAATAATTTATAAATCCAAATGATAAAGTGCATCTGAAGAGTCATGGTGTATTTTTTAAAAGTATATTTTCATGATGAAACTATTGAGTTACTTAAGTAGAACCACTAGAAACACCTGGAAACACCCCTGTACTGAAGCTACCAATTAAAAAATTAAAAACTGAATTTTAAACGCATTTTTCTAAAGGTAGTTACATTTCTCTTGACCCAAAAAAGAAAGAAAGAAAGAAAAACTCACCCAAGACGTTTCCTGCTTTTGCTGCACCATCCAATTTGTCTCCCTGTGTAAAAAACAGCACTATTCCGAGCAGTAGCATTGCCGGTCCCGTGAAACATAGAGGAAGGGCAAAACTCATCCTGACAGCATGAATCTTACAGGCCACCACCCCAAACCAGTGGCAGGCTGCTGAGCAGAAGGCCTGAGACAGGAAATGAAGGCAATATTGATTAAGCCTAATTTACTGTCAGAAGGACAAAATTAAGATTTTAATGTAATTAATTTAAATGATAGGCTATAGTACCACCATAAAGATATGTTTCTGAACCAATTCTTTGTGGAAAAGAAAGAATGAAGTGCAAAAAAAGTGCTTTACACTTCAGAAGTAGGATCATAATTAGAACATGCGATCATTATCATGCCTCAGGCAAGTAAGTGGTAGATACAGAGACCCCTGACTGATTGAACCTGCGGCTGCTAAAGAGTCTGTGTGAATGAGATTTGATTGGTTTTAGTATGTCTTATTAAGTAATTAATCTAGACTGAACCTGCTGTGAGCCATAAAAAGAATATTATCAAATGGAAAAATGGAAAAAAAGTGTTTTCTGCTAAATCACCATCAGACACAATTTTGTCTGCTACATGCAGCGATACAGCCGATTCTACATTTAGGGCATCTATTCTTCCTTCAGTACTTTTAATCTATGTTAAATGTTCTCTTCCTTCTACTTACTTGTAAGAAAAACAACACTAGTCCTGTTTTCAGGAGTTCTCCGTTATGCAGGTTGAAATTTGACCAGGTGATGTTCTTCGCAATTAGCACGTGGTAGATCAGGTATACGGCCCCTAGAACAGAAAGAAATAATGTTATATGCGTGCCACATTTAAAAAGGCACTACTCTTTAACTCAAATCATTAATTTCACAATGAAACTATTTTTTTTATGACTGTTCTTTGTTTGTTGTCAAGTAAATATTGTTATGACATGGAATACATTCACTTAAAAATACTGTAAATAACAAGAGTGATAACGTTTTAAATTCCTGCAAGGATAGAAGAAACTATTTAATCTGCAACATGTACATAAATCAGTACTGTTCTGTAGACTGGGTCATCTACCAATCGCAAACTTGTGTGTAAGTGTCCGTGGGCAAGATATTGGACCCTGAGCTGCATCCATTGGAATGTTAGACTAGGTGATATAGAAAGCATATAGAAAAAAATCACTTGTATGAATATTTGTATGTAACTGGGTCAGTAGCTTGCAGTGCTTAGTCAGAGTAGAAAAACACTATATAAATATTAGAATGTATCAGAAAATTTTCAATAATAAATACAGATATTCAGCTGATTTTATAAGTTAAGAAATATGTTGAATTTTAAATAAATAAAAATAAAAGAGAACAAAGTAATAGTGGTGTGTTGCACAGAATAGAAAGCCTAGATTTACTAATATTGAAAACAACAACTGAAGAATTCATCACAGCTGGAGAACATCCTCTGCAATCCATCTGTACCCCTGACATCACAGAAGTCTGTTTGTTCTCCAGTGCGAATGTGGGAAATGAGTTTTTTCATCACGCATCCAATGCAGTTATGTTGGATGATGACAACACAATGCAAGAGCAGGTGTAATTTTGCCAGCATGGTTTTTTTTTCCATTCATTGTGTCAATACAGACATTGATGGCAAATAATTACCTATCACTAATATCCTCAGAATACTGCTGATGACAAACACAAAGTCTCTGAAACCATCCAGTTGTGACAACGTATCCTGTGGGGTAAGAGAGGAAGAAAGATCCTCAGCGATTGTATATAAAAAAAGTTTCATCAACATACAGACTTGGAAAAGTGCAACATCTAGCTGAAGCTCCACTATGGAAAAACAGCACACCTGCATGCGGTTGGTTGCTTGCAGTGAATTTTCCCACCAGCACAACGAGACAAGAAAGGAGGAGAAAATTCCAAGTCCCACGTAGTAATAGCAGTCAGCACCCTGTCTGTCCACAAATGATGTTACACGGACATAGTAGTCTATTCCCAGCAGGCAGTAACCTGTTGGTCAAATTAGTCAGTTAATGAATGCATATCTAAACTTTCTCTTATATCAGTACAAGCAGTGTATATGCGGGTAAATTTCCTAGTTCCCTAGGAGAAACTATCCAAATGTCCTGAAAGAACACCTGTCATTCATATTTTCAGCTTGATATTTTTATTCTTGGACTCTACAAAATAATCAATACAAAATACAAAATAATCCCTATTTATCTCATTCCAGGATACCTTCTCTCCTTTTTTCTGAATACTTGAAACTTTGGCAATGTTTAATATGAGTTTAATATTTAATATTTATACATTTTTGATACATCCTATTTTTTTTAATCAATCATGGAACTTGGAGCTTGGAAGCTAGGTGCTACATTTGAATCTTAAGCTTCAAAACTTGACAGAGTTGCTTTGGCAGTTAAGACATTTTACAACATTTATTGGAGGCAGTTGTTGTAATGAGGATGACAGAATTACTGCATCAGAATCAGATAAACAACACAACAATGGAAAGATAGTTTAAAAGAGCAGATGAGTTCAGTCAAAACCTGAAAACACAAACTCTGATTGACAAGTGTTCAAATAATTGGAAGAAACAGAGAAAAACGAGTGACTTACAGAACTAAGAAAATAACGGTTGACTTTACCTCTTTCTGCTTCATTCACTCCCTACCCCTAATTTGTGAGTAGGTAAGGTTTGCCAACATGGCTGTTAAACCTCCTACTATACCTGCTGTAAGGTAATCACCATAAAATGTAATTAAGGATTACATTATATTTAATTTTTGTGGAGCAGCTCTCGGTTTTTGTTTTTTCACCACATCAAATCTATGAATGCTCGGTGGATAAATCTAAAAAGAAAGCCAGGGAAACAATCTCGCACATAGCAGGTAATTTAAAAAGAGTTACCAATAGAGGTGAGTAAGAGGGAGCAGATTGGGAACACAATTTTCCAGTTATCTCGCTGTAGCCTGAATATTATCTGCATAATTGCAGACACAATGCAGACTCCTCCACTGATGAAGAGATTAGTCAGGACGTCAAACTGAGGCATAACAACCAGCACGAGGATTGAAGTACCGAGAGAGACCAGGCACTCAATAAGGCAAATCTGGAAAAGACACAAAACCAGAAAGATGTCCTCATCTATGCGGCATTTCAATTGAAAATGTAAATAGAGGAAATTCAAAATCATGCAAAGAAAGTTGTGATTTTGTATACTTTATATTAACCATTAACTTGCATCGCTACCATCAAAGGTTCATTTGACTTTTTTTTTTTTTTCTGTCTTTTGACCTAAATAAAACTTTCTGTTATGGCTTGTATAATTCTTAAAGAAATTGCAAAATATAAACACACAAACAAGAACAACATAAATAATAGCATTTTGTTGAAAATACTATTATAACAGGAATTAAACTCATGATTAATTAACTGCATCCAATGGGACCTACTTTGTGCCAAAGATGAAAAAAACAAAACAAAACATTGTTACCATTTAAGTTTGTAGGTAAGGATTTGAAATTTTACATTTAAAGCTGACACTCAAAATTGTTTTAGAAAAACATACTAATCCCATGATCTTCATTTTGGGTGGTACAAAGCTCTTGAAGGCACATCGCCACAGTGATTTCAAAAAGACCAGGAAGTTGGGGAAGACTAGGCAGAACATCAACATCAGCATGTAGAACTGTCTTTCCTTCGGGGTGCGCATGGACATTGGACTGGACAATGTTGACAACACCAGCAAGGAGCCCTGAAAGGACACATGATCATTGTGTGTTAAGAAAATTACTTAATTAAAGAATTTTATCAACATTTTTTTTTTTTTAAGAAAGTGGTTAGCAGGTAAGTTTAAATGGTATAATAAGGGTTTTAGTCTTCCAGGAATAGGAACTAGACGGGGAATCCCAGTAAGGACAGTGCTGGGTACAAAGGCATTCAGTACTGTAAACTCTGTCCTATCATAAAACAGCACGACACTTCTTCGTATTACTTTATGATGAGGCAGGCAGAGACAGATAAGGTTGTTTTCACATGATTTGTACTTTTCTGTTTCATGACTTCTTTGTTGAAATGCCTGAAAGAGTTTTTTTTAGACATACAAAACATAAATAGATTTGCAGAGTGCACTCTGATGGAAAAACTATGCAACATGAATTGGGAAATATCTAATATGATATATCAGTCAGACTCTAACAGCATACATGGTGGTGTTATTTTCCATATATGGAACATAGTACAGAATCAAAGTGTAAGATAGCAATAATACTGTTCAGTGGTGATTAAATTAATCAAAAATAACCGAAAGCACTTTCAAGAAAAAACAAAACAAAAAAACAATGAAGCCATAGATGCAAATTTTGAAAGAAAATACTGGAATCTGAGCAGTTAGAAGAGATTTGGCTGTGTCCAAAGTCAGCAATTTTTTAGCCAGAGCGTGGACTTCATGGGGGCACCTCTACCTCTGTTGCTCAGCCCCAGCAATAACCAGGTGAATAACTTCACAGAGTGAAAAAGATAAACTCACGATTGGTCCTACCTTAGCAACAACAGCAGTGGTCAAGACCGCTAACCCCACCAAAACAGCCACCAGATGCTGGGCCACTTGGAAACATCTTCTCTTACGTTCCTTCTCAGCTCCTGCAGGGTTCAGCTGGAATGGATCCCATGTATCCCTGGGAAATAGACATGGTTGACTTTAAAAACAGGAAACTAGAACGACTGTTTCATAATTTACTAAGAAAATGGCTGCCTAATAATCTATTAAAGTCATTTGAAGGATGACAGAGAATTAATAATAGGGTAGAAATATCTTTTAGTTTCATCTATGTGAAAAGAAAAAAAAGCTGTCCCAGTTTAGACTACCGGTACACAGGGAGTGATAACAAATATCTACTAGGAACAAATTTACGTCAGTAAGAGATCAAGTTTGGTGATTGGTGTATTTTTTCTCTCACAGCACTCACAATGCCCTTCCTGATTTCTTTTTTCTTTACATATTTTTTACGCTCACATATTTCAGACCATTAAAAAATTAGACAAAGTAACCCCAGTAATAAAAATGCAGTTTTTAAACGATGATTTCATTTATTAAGGAAAAAACTTCTCCAAACTAACTTTGCCCTATGTAAAAAAAAAAACGTAATTGTCCACTAAACCTAATAACAAGTTACGCCACAGTTGGCAGCAAAAATTGCAATCAAGCATATGTAATAACTGGCAATGAGCCTTTCGCATTGCTATGGAGGTATTTTGTCACATTTGTCTTTGCAGAATCGTATTATTTCAGCCAACATTTTCAAAACATTAATGGCCTTTTTAAAGTCATGTCAAAGCATATAAGTACGATTTAGGTTCATACTTTGACTAGGGTACACTATAACCTTCTTTGAGTGATTCAGTGACAGCCTTGGTGGTGTGGTTTCTGATCATTGCCCTGCTGCATAACCCAAGTGAACTTGAGCTTCATGGCACAAACTGAGGGCCAGACACTCTACTTCAGGATTTTCTGGTAGAGATCAGGATTCATCCATCAATTAAAGCAAGTCATCCATGTCCTGAAGTAGCAAAGCAGCCACAGACCATCACACTACCACCACCATGTTTGAGTTTTGCTGTGATGTTCTCTTTGTTAACTGCTGTGTTACTTTAATGCCAGATGTAACGAGACTCAAACCTTCAAAAAAGTTCAACTTTTGTGTCTTCAGTCCACAGATCCTAACCATTGTAGAGTCTTGGCCTTACAATATAAAGCGCCTTGAGGCAACTGTTGTTGCGATTTGGTGTTATATTAATAAAACTGAATTGAATTCAGAATATTTTCCCAAAAGTCTCGAGGATCATCAGAATGTTTTGTTTTAGCAAATGTGAGACGAGACTTTGTGTTCGTTTTGGTCAGCAGTGGTTTTCCCCTTGTTACTCTCCCATGGACGCCATTTGTGCCAGGTTTCTTTCTTATTGTTGAATCATAAACTCTGACCTCAACTAAAGCAAATGAAGCCTGCAGGGGTTTAAAATGTTGTACTGGATTCATTTGTGACCTCATGAATGAGTCGTCCATGAGCTCTTCAAGTAATTTTGGTGGACCTGGTACTCTTGGGAATGTTTACCACTGTTCCAAGTTTTCTTCTTTTATGAATAATAACTGTCATTGTGGTTCATGGTTCATCCCTTTCCAGACCGATAGATGTCAGAGACTTTGTTTCTCAACTTTGTCACACAGGTTCTGTTTAAGTGACTTTTTGATTCAGCAGGTCTGTCAGTAATTAAGGCCGCCTGGGAGGGCTAATGAAACTTAGCTCAGCTTTCCCAAAAATGTGGTTAATCACAGTTAATTACTTTAACTGTCTTCCTGATTAAAAAAAAACAACAACAAAAAAACAGGAAGGGGGCATACATTTCCACAGCACTGTTTCTTGTCCTGATACTTTAACATTTGTATGGTCATGTTTACATAAATACAATAAGTTATGACTGCATTTATTAGGGGCAAATTGACTGCAGTCACATTTTTAAATGAATATGTGATAAACCATGGGTGCCTGGATAGTCAGTGGATGAGCCTGTAACACGGAATTAAGTGAAGATATTTACATTGTATACTTCAAACGTTTGCTGATTGTAATCATGGTCTGTTGGGTGTTGGTTACATATAACTGGAGCCCAGTACAAAATGAAGAATCCTCTGTTATCTACGAATCTGCCAAAGCCCTCACTTCATCACAAGGGTCAGAGTACAGTTTTTATTGAACAGTATTCTTTTAACTCTTCCAGACATTCACAGTGTGCTGCACCTCTCACTCTTTCCCCCCCTTTTTTGGGGGGTCTGTGATTATTATTGTCAGTGATTGTCACTTGTCAGTGTAAAATATAGTGAAAGCTTTTAGCATCAAAGGCACAGTGTATGGTTTTGGTGGTGCCAGATTAGAATGTGACTGGCACCCAAACAGGCATCTAAAAAACTAAATTCTCAAGCAAGCCTTTGTCCATAATTACACCTGTGTTCCATGGCACATTAAATGTCACCCTCTCTGCCACCCCGATGATTAATACAGAGTGCAGAATAATTATCAGGGTGTGGGTTTTTTACCGTGAGATTATGCTACTTAATGACACTGCGATCTCTGGCTTTGCCATAGCAACGAAAATACTGTTAAGTCAAGGTGTGGTACAAAATGGCCAGATTGATGCTGGCAGAAGGTTGTTATATAAAGACTAGTGATATCACACTGTTGTTATTATTATTATTATATTATTATTATGTGATGCTTGATCACTACTAGAATCTTAGGGTAAATGACAGTGACAGTTTTTAGGAAGTAAAAATATCAGATATCGATACACTTGATAATAAAACTTTTAAAAATCTGCAAGGAAACAAAAAGCTGCGGTCTTTGGCTTTTCCCCCAATGGCAAGTGTCAAGCAGACAAATCAATTATGTTTTAGTGTATTTATGAAACTAGTAAGTCTTCATTAGACATGATATTGATGGAAGAAATGTAACTTTTCAGGTGTTTCTACCCAAAACTCACTAGGATACACCATCATGCCCCCCTATGCTGAAAACAATGTGAAAAAGACTTCCTGCTTCCTGGAGAGGTATTTAAAAAAAATAGCTCCCAGCTCCTTTTCTCTGTGACGTCAGTAAATCATTTCCTCATGAGTTTATAGAGGAACTTGATTCAAGTTCTTTTTGTACGTTATCATCGCCATAAAAAAGGAGCATTATCCAAAGCTTATGCTTTGTAGGTCACAGGTTATTAGTCAAAACCAAAAACACCATCAAAAACAGCAAGATGATAACGTGGAAAGACACAGCTTGAAGCTTTGCTAATCTAGTCAGTGAATGTAGATTTATATGTAGAGCAATTTGTGCTGATAAGACCACCAAAATTAGGAAAAGGGCTATAGTATAGACACATTGTCTATTTCAGAAGAATGACTCACTATGACAGCAAACTTCAGATTAGAATATTTACTTATCACACTATATGATTATCTGCAGACTGTAATCACCCACACTCAAACAAACCAGATTCAACTTTCTCCATCACATCATAATGTCATAATTGTAATAAGGCATACCCCTGTTTAAGAGTGCCCTTGATTACATGGCCCATTAAAGCTAAAAAACTTTTCATTGCAGTAATGTTTTTTTTTTTTAATAAAAACATTTAAGCTGTCACACAGTTTGGCTGTGATATGTGAAGTGTTAAGAGTGTACTGGCTCACTTTGCTGTGACCTTCTAGTCAAGTTATATTACTGACTGTAGTTGCGTAATATTTAATAAATTGGGAAACAATTAACTACAATGACTTATATAAAAGTAGTTAATATTTAAAAACTGTGTAGACACTATTCCTAGCTTTAGTTTAGTGTTGAAGTTTAGAGCCTTTTAAATCAAAAGTTGCTTTGTTTGTATTTATGACTTCATAATCACAACAAAGGTGATGTAAAAATAAACAAAATAAGTCATCATTTTTTGTGTCAGATATACCTACGTAGAGAATTTAATTAAAACTTGAGCCTGTATTTAACATTTGAAATGTAACAGCAGGCAGTAACAGTGGAGATGATATCAGCAACAGCAATAAAGCAAAGCACAGCAGTGCACAGAACAAATGAACTGTTTTCTTGGCTGCGAATTATATCAAACGGAAACCTGGTAACACAATACTTTATGGTGAAAAATAATATATATATGTAATATCCATTACCAACACATATCTCACCAACAATTAACCTCCTAACAATGATGAAGAGGCTAATAAAACTGGATAGCATACCCAGGCACAGGAAATTGAATAGCTGCCTGGTTCAAAGCAGCATGTGGTGTTGAATGTATTTCTGTCTCATTCTCAGTGCAGCAAAACAACTTCAAAGCTGCAGTATTGCCATGAAACATGTTCCTGCTGCAGCTTGATTAGTTAAAGAACTACATGTGCTGTCCCTGAATCAGGAAATAAATTCACTAACTGTCTGACTTCACTAAGTTCCTGTGGTAGACAGAAATCAGAGGCTCTGTTTTTACAGTTAACATGCAAACATACGGCGCTAAAGAAATTTATTAGACCACAGATGCCACAGATGTCTTAAATTAATAGTACTGCTAATTACCAAACACATTTGAATGTTTCTGTAAAGGTTAATTCACCATCTACAAGCTCTGTAATCAAAATGATATTTTTAAAGCACATTATTATTTTTGGATTAAAATGCCAAATTACAGTAATTTCCTTCCATTCCTGAATAGAAAAATTAGTAGTTTTTAGTGGTTATATGTCATATCTCGATTAATTTCCGACTTCTCAGAGAAGTCCAGCTTGCAATTTGGTAATAAAAACACGAATTTTGTTTTTTATGGCCTAATAAATAACAATACAATTTTGAGTTTTAAAATATTTGTTTTCTTGTTTTTATGTCATCCTATCAATACAGATATTACTTTTGATTTAATCAGTTGAAATTGTGTAGTTTCTTTTTTATTCATATTTATTCATATTTTCCTTTTTCTCCCACCGCAAGTTATCATGCTTCCACAGCACACAGCCAGTTTTATTAAACACCGCATGGGTCACAAAGCATAAAAGACCCAGAGAAGAAGATGGATTTCCACTGCCTAGAAAGAAGTGTCTGCAAGACCGCTTTCTTCCTCCATTGTATGTATTTGATCAAGCAGGTTAATTAAGATCAAAGCATGGTTGGTGGACTCGTGGCTTGTCACTCATATAAATGTGATTTCCATATTTAAATTCCTCTCTTGTCACATATTATGCTCAGTTTCACATCTGTGCCATTAGTTAAAGCAGAAACGAGACCACATAACCTTTTATGATGCAACGCACACTGTTGAAGATTCTTTACCTGTGCCTTCCTTCTCTTTTCTTTCCTCTTTCTCTCAAATCCTCCATCCTGCTTATTTACTTCACTGCATCAACCAGAAACCTAAAATAGATAGTTTAAAGAAAATATGTGTTACTGGCTTTATAGCATGCATTTTAAATTAAACCATGTTCAGGACAAAGCCAAATAAATCTTTAAACAATATTGACATTGACTTAATCGACACATATTTAAATGTAACAAATAGAGATATTCTACCTTGATAACTGCCTTATAATTAAATCTTTAGTGTCCAACCATCCACCCCGTTGAAGCTCTCGGAAAAGTCTGCTTTCAGTGCCAATCCAAAAAAAAAAAAAAAATGAAATTAAAAAATCAAACACCAGCTACTGTTTTAAAATGAAGTAAAACATCGATAACATGATGTGAAATGCCCAATCAAGACTCCACACAGGTGTAAAATTAAGTTTCGAAATGCCTATACTAAAAACTGGCCTGGCACAGCTGCCTCGCTCTGTTGGTCTGTCAGGCAGACTGTCCTTTGTACATCTGATTTGTTTTATGCCTTATCACAGTTTATGAAAGTGACACCCATATAGACAGTAAGGCACCCCCCCCGCCCTCATGTATGCGTTCTGATGATCATAGTTTATGAAAGCTATGGAAACCAGGAAGTGTGTGTGGATTATTTAGTAGGAACTGATATTTAACCATGACCAAAGGTTGCTGTAATCACTCATCATGAGTAAGCTAATCAAACTGGGAATATGTTCTTGCTTGTGTGGGTGATGGAAAAGACTCAAAGCTTGTCACTGATCAAAATTTTCTGGTTATCTATCCACTTTTTATGAGGGGCGGTAAAGTGGTACAAGGTTCATTTACACTGACACACACGCACAAATATGGACTCTAGACTGCTTATACTTCTCCTACGGCTGCTTTTGGCTCACTGTTGGTGTACACACCCTTTGTGCCTTAAGTAACTGTTAAACTTATATTGACTAAAGATCACCCTAGGCAATAACAATGCTTCACAGAGGGGCACTACTAATATGAGGGTCACATCTACAAGTAATTCCTCTTGGTATAGCCAAATGTCATCACTGGATATGACTCCAAGATGTCCGTTGTAGTAGTTTTGGAATGAGTTTTGTGTACTTATTAGAGTTAAACCTGAATCAGTTCATCCTATTGTTGCCAATCTACTATTTTTTTTTTTTTTTTTTACATGAGTTTTTTTTTTTTTTTTTGGTTTTAACTTAATTTTTTTTTTTTTTTTTTTTCAATTTTTTTTTTTTTTTTTTTTTTTTTACAGAAAATCTGCTAGTAAAAAAAAAAGGTCACACCTTGCTGCCACCAAAGCCTGTATATTAAAGATGTCTACAACTACCTTGAAAGCTATTACTTTGTAAACTATGATTTTAAGTTTATTTACTTTGCTTTGGAGTGTGACATTTTCATACTTAGGACCTGCTAATGAGTTTTTTGGACTGGTCGTCTGTCAAAGCAGGCCATATCAGTCAGGTAACCCAGAGAATAGTATTTGTCTGACAATAGAAACACCTCAAAAAAGGCACCAATAGCAGAAATTGGTATCGGTGTCCTGTTAAGTAAGTACGTTTATTGAGGTGAGCAGATGAAAGTGATGGCTACAACTTCAAAATCCAAACAGCTGAGTTATTTGAAAACAATCAGTACCCTACATCTATTATGAAATGGGAATTAGCAATATAAATGTACTTATCAATTTACTTATCAATATCCCAAATGTTGGGTTTAAAATAGAGCATCTGTGAACTGAGCTGGATTTGAACCAAACTACAAGTGGCTGTTTGAGGAACTGCAGTTGTTGGTGCCTCTGTAGTTCTGCCTATTACTATTTTTTATTATTTTAAAGTTTAAATCCCCACTGACTGTTACTGCAGCAAGAATTGTTTTTCCTGGGGTGCACAGATGAAAACAGTACAAGACATTCCAACTCAAACTATGGACAAAGTGAATGAAAGAACACGATGAAACTCAAAAAGCAGTTTCAACTTCTACAGCAAATAGTCAGATATACCGTATAGCAATGAAAAAATAGTACAGATATGGGCTTCAAGAATTAGGTGTTGCTCTCACCACCAAAGGTGTGCGTGTTTGTATTCTCTTCAAAGAGCAGAAGGAAGAGTAGCAATAGGCCAGTGTGGAAATACCTAGCTCCACACTCAAGCATAAGAGGTTGCTACTGTAGAAAGTGGTGCCATAAACAAATCAGTGGGTAATGTCATGATGGTGGTTGTATCTGCCTAACTCACATGTTAATCATGTTTTTTCTGAGAGCTGCTCTAATACTTAATACTTAAGAAACTACTTGTAATTTACTCAGTGAATGCCAAAAATACTGATAATGCTTATGCTGCTTTCACCTAAAGCTCAGTAACCATGATAGGAACCAGAACACTTTGAAATGACTGTTGTTGTGAACTGATGCTTCTATAAATTAGACTGAATTACACTGTTGCTAATTTCTAACTTGATCTAAATCCAGATTTATGGTTTCACAGTTGGTGTTCAACATTAGTGGAAAGGTTTTTAATCTCTGGGCTGAACATGTCCACCATTTTTAGCAACACCTAACAACACAGAGTTTCTTTCTTCTTGCTGGGCTCATGTGAAACCCTGTTTGACTGTTACCACTGGGTGTCAGTACAGGGCTTTGAGTTTATCCTATGCTTATGCTTGAATGATTTTCAGTTTCATGTGTGTGTGCAGAGAAATGGAGTCTATCCATGAATGTTTGTTTGGGTCAATAGTTTCTCCATGCCACTTTCATCTTCGTGTAATTTTTTTCTGCATGTGTGCAGCTATGGAGCCATGTACTTGAATGTTAATGTGTTCGTCTATTTGTGTGTGTCCATGTGCATTTTGTCCATATGTACGTGTAGTGTGAGCTCAAAAGAATGTGTCTGTCAGTTTGTGGACTCTCATTAAGATGCTTTGCCAGTGCATAATAAGCTGGCCATATGGTCAACATGGCAGTGGCATTTCCCCCCGCCTTCAGGTGGTGGAGTTCGAGAGAAAAGCGGCCCCACAATAATAACAACAGAGCAACCACAGTGCAAGGCAGGAGAGAGAGAGAGCAGATTTAATGGGTTTAATTTGGTGAGGCAATGAAAACCTTTATAAAACATCTCTAATTGTTCATAAAAGGAGCAGGCGTGGCTAACAGACCACAAGAAGTTATATCGGGCATGAGTTTAGCCTTTCTCAGTAGCTGTGATCTCAGCTCAACAGTCCTGCTCCATGATCTGTAAAATGTGCTTGACATCACAGAGGTGATGTCACAGAGGGTATTGTTAGTGCTATTCACAGCTGATGCCTCTCAGATCTACAGAAAGGTCAGTAGCAAGGTATCCATGCCTGACTCCAATGTGGACTCGCTGAACTCTTTTGTGCCAAACTATAATTAGTAGCCATATGGGCTGTGTGTTGAGAATAAATACCTGCTGTAGACACACATGGACATGCTATGTTAACTCTGACTGTTTATCAGTGGTTCAGAGGTTGTAGAAGTGCAAGAGCTGAGCATCACAATTTAGAATTTACCCCTTTAGCATCCTCTTCCAAAAGATGGTTGCTTAATTGTTCATAAATTAGATTTTCTGCATTAACTCTTCACTTTAGGATAAAGGTGTCTGATGCCACTGTCCATTATGCAGCTGTAGCTTCCAGCCTTCAGCTTATTGTTTGCGACGTGTATATTTAGATTCGCGTATAAGAATGTGAGCAACCACTCCAAGCTAGCTTGCTCATTGTGCAGTATATGTCTAGAATGAAATGGTGCTGCAGTAAATGAGGGTGTTGTGATAAAAGTCACACATTTTGCAAGCCCAGGGGACTTAGATAGTTTTCTCAGCACTCCCAGCAGTCAGTAGACCAAACTAGGGCTAAAATGCTTTTAAAGACTTGAAGTATATTTGAAAGTTAGACAGAAAGCGGACTCCTGTGGGATGTCCATGTTGCTCTGTTTCTGTTTGATGTCGCCAGTAAATATTATCAGGCAGTAATTTGATGCATTTTCCACGAAAAAAAGTTCATAAAGGAATCCCCAGCCCTCGTTGTATTTTCTTCCCTCTAGTAGTCAAAAATTATTGCTTTGAAACTACCATTTAATGTCTACTTGAGAAAAACATTTAGCTTCCAACTGTTTCAGCAGATATGTTCAAAAGCCAAAGAAGATTGTACTGCCACTGAGCTGGATGAATGGGAAAGCAAGTATTGCTGATCAGCACACTAAGGGAAAATAAATACAAGCAGAAAGAAAGTTATGAACAGCAAGGGCTTTTTGCTGGCTCGAGGGCAGCGATTTGGTCTGATTGTGCTAAAGGAAAAAAAAAAAAAAACAGCATTTAGGTCAGGATCAGTTAAGGTAAAGCACCCACCAATCCATTCAAAACACAGCAAATATTTTTCTCTCCTGTGACCAACTTGAAAGGAAGTCCCATAAAACTAAAAGGACAAAACAGTGTTTACTACAGGATATAAATTATGCTAGATATCAATTTGCAGCTCTTTTTCCTATAAAGATTTACTTCCTATTTAGGAAAAATTGAGGTTTTCTTAGGAAAGCCTAAACAAATGGACTCCTTAAGTCCATTTGTTCATTGACAAACACATTTTTAATTAATTTCCCTTTGCCGTTGCTCCTTTTCAGGCAATAGCTTGATGAGACAGAACTTATCCCACTCCTAATAAACAAATACATGAGCCAGGGCTATAACCAATAAAATGGAGAAAATTCTGTTGAGGGTATATTTTAATTCAAGCCATTATATTTTAAAGACCTATAGTTTTTAAAGTAAAAAGTCATAAACACAGGCAGCTCAGTGGAGCAGTGGTTAAGAGCATCAGAATAAGAAGGCCCCTGGTTTGACTGTTGAGTTTGCAGTTTTTCCCGTGTGGGTTCTCTCTGAATAGTCTGACTTCCTCCCACAGTCCAAAGACATCTATGTTAGGTAAGTGATTCTAAATTGGCTGTAGGTGTGAATATGAGCATGAATGGTTGTCTGGCTCTCTGTGTTAGTGAACTGTACCTGTTGTGACAGCTGAAGGTCAGTGGCAAGGCATCCATGCCTGACTCTGTTGTGACAGCTGTGACAGCCTTTAGCGCCCTCTACCTGTGATCTCGAATGGAGACGCGATTAGGAAGAAGTTTTTCTTCCTTCAAATAGCTCATAATGATGTATCTCTGGGAGAAAGTCATACTCCTTCCAGATTACAACATTTAATTTCAAATGTAATTGAGAAAACACTTTAATGGAAATTAAAAGTTATTTTTCGGAGACACTGTTAGGAATGGGATTAGATAAGAATGTAGCAATTTTTATTCCATTGTCAATGTCACTTATTGATTTGATTCCTTGTCGATTCTTATTGGGTTCACATTATAATAATTTTAATAATCACAATAATTTGTTACACTACTCGCTACATTACTTTCTCTACTTTTTTACTCTGTAAAATAAGGTGAACGACGTGTCTCATACTTAATGATTAACAAACATCCTATTCAATTCAGGTTTCTGACACATCAACACAAATATCGGTGCTAACAAGGAGACACATGATCTTTTTCTTAGTATTTATGTTTGAACACAAAGCCAAACGCACAAAATAAAGATGAAAACCAGCACAAAGAGACTTGCGATTGCCACAGTGATTCTACTTTAGAAACAGGAACAGGTAGAAATGGAGGCTGCAGCCCCACTGTCTGTTGTCATCTGTTGACATTCAGGGTCTGGCTGCTGGGCACTTTTAGTATCACTCTGGGTTCTTGGGCAGTTTCTACTTTACCATCACACTCTCGTCCTTTTGTGCAATAAAAATAAAAGTATTGTCTGTATCCACGATGTACGCACCACCAGCACACAAATTAAAACCAGCTGATTGTAGCAGAATGCAAGTGGAACCCATAAGTAGAATTGATAGGGAAGCAGACTAACGACTGGGGTTCCCATCTGTAAACACTGTTGAGTTTATTGAAGTTATTTACGTGGCTCAGTGGCTAACAATGTTGTCTGACAGCAGAAGAGCTTTGGGATCAAACCTGCACAGGGCTTTGCATGTTTTCCCTGTGGTTATGTTTTCCTCCAGGTTGTTTTAGCATTTGAAAAAAATGCAAGTCGTTTGACACAAAAAAGGAAAATAGAATTCAAAGAAGTGATTCTTTGCAGAACGTGTAAAACGGATAAGGCCCATCATGGTAAATAAACATTAGATTCTACATCAAGCATTCAAAGATTTAGAACTGCATTCTACAAATACAAGTTTAAGGAAATAAATTTGATTTCATGTGAATTTACATGACTAAATTTGTTGAATATAATTTTACTATTGATGAATTTCTGCAAGACAAAGAACATTTTAAAAGTTGGAAAGTTGATAGAGCACATACTGCATAATCCATCTGGCCAAAAATGTGGTGCTGTGCAGCAAATCCTACCTTTGTAAAAGGTAAGAGATTTAAATAAAGCTGGGTAACATATGTGGTTTACTCTACTGGTATTGCCTATGACATGTTTCTTTTAATATTCATTGGAACTGGTTATACTAAATTAAGGAAAAACAATGATAAAAATCAACCAATAGAAAGTGAATATAGAATACTGTGCAAAGGTACTAAGCCACCCCTTATTTGTTTATATCTTGCCAAGAAAATCAAACATGCATGGAGTTTGTAAAACTCAGTTCAGTTCAAATTGGCCACCTTTATTTTGAAACACAGCCTGAAATCTCTTAGGCAAGCTTTCTTGCAATTTCTTTAACTTTCTTCAAGAATATTTCTCCATGCTTCCAACCAAAGCTCTTTTTTGTAAACTAGCTGCCTTTTGTTCACCTGTCTGTCAAGATGATCCCACACTGCTTCAATATTGTTGAGGTCGCTTTCAATTGCTTTGTGGATATATAT
>VURO01015582.1:10001-24585 GCA_015108175.1 Pelvicachromis taeniatus
CTCTCACAGGAAACTAAGTGGGAATCAATGAGGGGACCAGTCAATATTCTAACTAATTAACATAACGAAATATGCAATTGGCACTAAAAAAAAAAAAAAAAATGTCACATCAACATCTACCCGATAGGTTCATGGTTCAAATCATGCAACTTTTTGTATTTTGCAAAGGATTGCAAATGGTTTCATCATTCACAGAAAGTACTCTTGGGGGTGCACAGTTACATTCACTTTCTGTTTTACTGTATATTGACAGAACACAAACGTGTGATGAGAGGAAGTGGCATGAAGGCAGTAAAAGCATGCAAAAGCAAAGCCTGATGGAGATGGTGCAGTTCTCGTAGACATATTCCAGTTATATGTCAAACCTCTCATCCCCCTAGCTCAGATGAACCTGGGAAACATCAGATGCCATTATTCAACTTTACAACCGCACTGCAGAAGAGCCAAGACCATTCTGCAAGACTCTGCTACAGTGCATGATCAAACCAATGCCCTGCCTGGATTGTTTCAACCACAGATTTTCTCTGGCATGAGTACCATATATACATAGACGACCTACCTCTCCCCTGATGACATCACTGTTGTGCACATCCCTCAAGGATCATCAAGATAAGCCATCACCTCAAACACTCCCTGACAGTGTCCAATCAAATCAATTGTTCTCATTTGATCTCTTTGCAATTTGACACATGGGTAATTGGGGTTATAGTTAAAGTCGTTATCCTTCAAGGGAATAAACCAGGACAAAGGATTAGGAGGCACTTTTGCTCCACGCACATGAATGGCCACAATTACAAGAAACTTGATTGGTTAGTGAGACCTTTTAACAATTTTTAAAGAAGATGATATAAAAATCTCAAAATCTTTGCTAGAATTGCATTTAGGAAATGTGTCTTGTCTGTTTCTAGAAAGTGTTGATAACCAAGCTTCAAAAACTCCAATAAACACTCAGACAGTGGCTCAGATATGTCAAATTTTCCCATTGACCAGATCGAACGTACTGGCATTTAAAGTGCTTTAGTCTCCAAGCCACAGTTAACCATACATTCACACAGTGCTTTATTCTCTGCACTTTAAGCGCTTCATCTGCCTCACATCCACAACCAATTTAGAGTCAACACCTCAGAGACAAAAGACCTGTCTCTGAGGAACCAGGAACCTTCTTGCTGGGAGGCACCATTGCTAACCACTACAACACCATGCTGCTCTTAATGCTTGTCCTTTCTATACTTTATGACGCAAGTCAGCTTCAAGGGAGGAAAGTGTTTCGCTATGCCTGTCAAATATGCTTAAAATAGTAAGTCAAAAAGTGAAAAAATACATAATTCTACACTCTAAAATCACTCTTGTTCCAACAACTGGATTTGGGTGATCATTTGTTCTTGTTTCTTGTTTGTGCGTGACCTTTACACAATTGTTTATGGTTTAGCTCCCCGTTTGAGGCTAAGCTGTGGTTTCACATACAATAAAGCCTATTTGAGATATTTGTATTTCGCAGATTGCTGCTTTTAGAAAACCAGCCAAGAGAGCAGGCGATGATTCAGCAGCCCCAGACGTCTGTAATCACCACTTCACATCTTCTGATGCCTCTTTTTCAACGCAGTGCAGATCTCTGCCTTCCAAAAATATCTAGGCGTTTAGTACAAGTTGCTGCTGCAGGACACATGGGAATTACTTATGCTCTTTGAAATCCATGAACAAACACGCATTTTTACCTAAACTTCAGTTATCTGTACCCATATTCCATTTAAATTATGTTTCTAGAGAAACCTATTATTCCTCATAAAGCCTGTGATGGGAGTAGTGATGCATAAACAGGCTCTTATTCCAATTCTCATTTTCATCATCTCAGATGATCCCTCTATATGTAATCAGTGTTATTAGTTCAGGCTTGTACTGAGTTGTCCTCAGCCCTGGAAAGGATCAGGCAAAGCTCACATTAGTGAAACAATAGCCAGACTCAGAGGCAGAGATTTAAGACACTGCCCTCATACGCGAAACATCCCCTACGGCAATGCTTCTATCCAGGTTTTCGACAAGTTTTAAATTTCACTGGAATAATACAAACCAGAAGATATGTCTTCGAAGAATTCTGTCATTTCGATTCTTGTAAAAAGTAAAGAAGCATGGGTGAAGTCGATATATCGAAAAATATAATCAGAATCCTCCAGAAATAATTCTAAGGCCATTCAAATGAAAATAAAAGTTAATGTCATGGTGACCAGTCACAATTAATCTCACAAAACCCCTGTGGCATGAACTAGGACTGGTCCCTCATCAACCTTGGAGCGTTATGAAATCCACTGATATCTGCTTGGTCAGCTTTAACACTGATACCATGCAGGTCATCTTTCCTGAGACAAGGGAGGGATGTCCTGGATTTGTTATTGAGACCAGGGGTAGTAATATACAGTAATAAACTGCTCTTCCTATTTATATGATAAATAAGTGGAGGGCTATGACCTTGAGCTTGAAAGGAACATTTCAGCGTCAACGATTATTTGGCAGAAAGCTTTTCTCTAACAGAGACAAGAGTGCCAAAATGACATCATGTGTTTCTTGGTTTTAACCCAGAGAATATTTTGTGATTTAGATAACATAAAAACGTTATCAACATCTATCTTTAAATCGAATGAGTTGCATGCAAATAACTTGAATGGCTGTATCTCAGGTGGTAGAGCAGGTCAGCTACTGATTGGAAGGTTAGTGATTTGATCCCTGGCTCGCCTAGTCTGCATGCCAAATATCCTTGGGCAAGATACTAACCCCCAAGTTGCTCTCAGATGCATCCATCAGACTGTGAATGTGTGTGAATGTTAGTTCTGTATAGAACAAAGTGCTTGTATGAATGGGTGAATGAGGCATGTTGTATAGAGCGCTTTGAGTACTCCGGGAGAGTAGAAAAGAACTATATAAGATAATCAGTCCATTTACCAATATGTCATCTCAGATTATTTGAACATAGTATTTACCTGCTCCTATCTTCATCCGGGACATTCACTTTACTCAATGGATTAATCCCCTCACAAGGTCAGGCTCTTTTAAAGTATTCTATTGCATTCTAGAGGTGGGGAGGGGTCACCGAGTCATTTTGACTCAAATCTATTACATGAGATCAATGAGAAGTTAAAGCGATGTCCTGCCTCTCGTGGGAAAAGAGGAAAAAAGGTGAAAGGGTGAGATGTTCTTATGCACGAACAACTGATAACGGTGTGACCCACATTGATTTTTATTTTCTGTTGAAGTAGGTTCATATCATTTATGTGTGTACTTTTCTTAAAATTAGAACCTGCAGGTCGAAATGCTTTAACCTCGCCTGTACTCGCCTGAAAAAACAAAATCTAGAATGCATAAAGATGAATGGAACAATATGCTAAATGTACTGTATATTCTGTCGAGTTGCAAGAATATCCTCTTTGTATTCTTCGTAAAACACTGGTTGCTGCTTCACTAGCTGCGCTAGTTGTCAGTCCCCTCCACCCTGCAGCCAGGCTGGAGCCGGCCTTGCAGCTGTCCACAGTCCGGCATTACATAACAAGGCTGCATCACAAACACCCCCCACCTACCCACCTCCCCAGCCACTTTGCAGTCTCTCCACCACGAAAATGTCACCCCCGCTTAGGAAATTAGAAGAGGACAGACATGCAAACTCCTTCCTTCCAAGATTTGCATACTGAGGGCCAAGTTAATGTTCCGATGCAATGCTGGAATAGCTCGTTTGCTTCCTGATTCCCATGCAACCACAACCCCTTCACCTCTTAGATCTGGGCTTAAACAGACGTGCAGTAAACCATGCCCTGCTCGACCAGTGTATACTTTATTGTTGTCTTATTAGTGGAGGGCATGGTTCCAGCGCTGACCAGAGAAATTAAACCCTGCTTGGATGCATGATGAAGATTAGAAAGTAGCAACGTTTCAAGATATGAATGTCTGTCTGTGAATATCTATACGTTCTTCTACATGTCAAGACGAGCAACTGTAACAATATTTGAAGTATCATAGTAACCTTAAAGCGTTGAAGAATTTTCTAAACGTAACACCGTAGCATGTAACATAAGAAAGGGAATTCAAACTATGGCCAGTTTGTAGTTTCCTTGTGTTTTTTATCAGTCTGGCCTTCTTTTCTTATGCACCTTCTACTTTATTTCACCAAGGACATGCACGATGCAGTCAAGTGCACACAGACATCCAACAGAAAAAAAGAGCCTCAGAAACATCAATGCACATGTTAGAAGAGAGCATACTGGATCATACAGGTATCACATGTAACTAAGTAACACATTGGCCACAGATATTTCATGTAATTCAGGATATTCAAATATTCTTGTGTTTTGTTTTGTGATGATTCCAATGAGCCATCAGCCTTGAAGGTTTGTTATGAATAAGACACACGACAACCTGTGGTTTGAGATGATCTTTTGTTTTACGACAAATGTATATGTTTTTGTTTTTTTAAGGAACGCAAGCTGCGAATAATGGCTCCTTTATGGGTATTTCACTGGCACTATAAGTGGAATTTGCAGTGGATTTTACACCTGAATGTTCATAGATGTGTGTGCCCAGGTGTTTTTGAAGGAGAGTATTTTGTGTCTGTTCATATTCAGGGGAAATCCAATAATGGGGGGTAACAAATAACCTGCCTGCATGCTGTCAGTTGCTATGCAAGCCGAGTCTGATATGACAGACTGCAAATCGCCGGTGTGTCCCACCTCCATAATAGTTCTATCTCTCTCTACCAGAGACCCCATGATGGTCTGTGGTGCTAACAGACTGCAACAAGACAGACATTATGCACTAGCCTACTAAAAGCATGTAGGGTCACATTATATATAACATGAGCAGACTTGCCATTTTGACAGTGCAGGTTTGTGGAAGACAAGTTAATTAACCTCTAGTAATGGGAGCACTAATTAGGGTTGGGCGCCATTAAAAACATTAGAATGACACTATCCATTACTGAAGGAGCTATAAGAAGAAATGTGCATGCACTGGCCAACAATCTAAATTTATATTCGGGGGGGGAGTTTCAAAGGACAACAAATTCTACACACCATCAATTCCACTTACTTTCACTTCCACATTTCTTACCCCTGTAACAAATTCCACTACAGCTGCAACCTAAGAATAACTAATATTATTATAATATGAACCTTTAGAGCACTGATCATCAACTGGCGGCCCGCCTGTAGATTTGACTGTGGTATAGGTGATGGGAGCCTGAATCAAATGCCTTCAGTTTTGTAATGAAATGGAAAAAGTATAAACATTAAACATAATGTTAAGCCAAAATTAGATTTTGATTTGATTTTCTCCTTGGGGGTCCGGCCCCCCAAGGAGACTGTCTGGTAAAACTCTGGCCCTCTGACAAATATAGTTGACGACCCCTGCTTTAGAGTAACCTAACATCGGTTTTTCAAGGTGGCTGAAAGTGTCCCGACTGGTTTGACACTAAGCAGGAAAATCCACACATGAAAACCAAAATAAAGATGCTCTGTGGAAACCTTAACGAACTTTTCGGTTTTATTCCCATAAGGTTATGAATTTTGACGTTGTGCCAAAGTTCTACGGGGCGCTGAAAACTAAAAGCTGCCTAATTCTCATTTTTTTAATGGGGCATTTACGGAAACTCTGGAAGTCTGCACACACATTTGTACTGGCTGCCTTGCTTTACAGCTGTAGCACCGCCACTTCGCAAATTCCCCTTGTGTCACCTTGAGACATGACAATGAGAATAAGTGCTTTAATCGCCAACCTTCATGATGCCGCAAGGTGTGTTTCCAGCTCCCAGACTTCTCTCCGCTGAATTATCACGGCTGCCACTCCCGATCCTTGGACTGCCGTGGTCCCTGTACCGTCCATTTGTGTAAACTCCCTCCGCCCCGTACCCCTGAGCGGCGGCCGACACCTCCAAGTACGTCCGGGTACCGGTCGGAGGCAGAGCGGCCGCATCGCCGGTGATCCCCGCAGCGTTGGTCGCGCCCTGAGCTGGCGGTGCGCTGATGACAGGATCCAATAAATGTCCCGACACCCCATCTGAAGCGTGTACCCCTGCCATGATCCGCCGGTGTTACAGCAGAGCCCTCCGCGCCACAAAGTAAAAACAACCCATTTTCTCAAACCACGATGGACTTGCTGTCATCCGGGGCGGCTCGTCTCCTTCTCCGAATTAGCGAGGTTGGTCCATCAGCACGGCAGCGTTGGTACTCGAGACCCGAGCCGGTCAGACTGAACTGTCCTAGTGAAAAAAACAAGCAGGCGGTGTACCCCACACGCGCGACGTCCCCCGCTTAGCTTTCTGGGAGCGCGTGCTCATAAAAATGGATATACAGACTTATGATCGGGGTTTGATGATGTCGTTCCTGTTTATCGCTTGCAGTTTCGTCTCCTTGCCCTCAAAAAAATCTGTTTCTCTCACCACGTCCGCTTCTCTAGACTCAGTGCGCGCATCGCCTCGTGCCAGCAACACTTTTGCAGCGCTTGCAAACTGGAGGAGATCTTCCCCTCTCAGGCATCGGCGGGACAAATTCAAGAACGTGAGAGCGCACTCGCATAAACGCGTGCGCACACAGACAAGTGCGTGCACCACTCCATCCAGTATCGCGTGCGCAATCACGGCTCGTTTCCTTGACGTGCGCGCGCAGAGTCCCTAAGCTTTGAAGCAAGCCCACCACGTTTGTGTGAGTGTTCTTGGAAGTTGGGGTGAGCATTTCTACCGTTTTAATGTTTGAGTAGAAAAAAAATGACGTTTTTGTCCAAATAAGCGCTCTTAACTAACTCACAAACTCTCTCTGCTAAGCAGGCTGCAGTCCCCACTAGAGGGCGCTCCAAGAAGCCTATTAAAGTGCCAAGAATCAAATGAAATGTGAAAAAAAATGATCATAAATGTAAAAAAAATATTTTTAAAATACAATTTAAAACACAGCGATTTACTTTAGCTCATTCTCCTCATTTTAGTAAAGACCAGCTTTATGAATTTCTTTATCGGTACCCATATGGTTTATTGCAAAAACCAATAGAAAAAAGAAAATACATCAACCTTTGAGGTAAGAAAAAAAAACTAATTTAAACAACACCAAACGTAGTCAAAACTTTAATACAAATGAATCTAGGGGGAAAGGAGTGGGTGTCTTATTAATATAAATACCTGGACCCTTGAGCCCACACTATATCGGAGGATCTCACTTACATGATTTGGGTCCACTGGTTCCCTTAGAGGGAAGGGTCACTGCTGATGAATACCAGTTCTTCTGGGTGATCTCTTTAATCCTATGATGAAATATTTCTATCCTGATGTGAATGCACTCATTCAGATGACACACAGGGATACTGAATGGTTGGGTTGAATGTAGACAACTACATAAATCACAAGTTCCACCATAATTATCAAAACACCAAATAAGGCGAATATCTTTTAGAAGAATAATGTTCCATCAGCAGCATGCAGCATGGATCCGGAGACTTGTAAAATCAATACCCCAGGCACACTGAAGCTGTGCAGGCAGCATGCTGTGGCCCAACATCTTAAATACTGTGTAACTTATCCCTTGGCATTATATGGTGCCAAAATTTCATCATCTGTTAATTTCCTGAGGTGGTGCAGACTGGAGCATAGAGGTCAGTCCTGCAGCAGCAACTGTATGATAATGACCAGATCTAGCCTCAGAAACACAGTGTCCCAATTTCCTGGGTGGTTTTTGGATATTCAGGGCAATAACGTACATTTCCACATTTAAGTACTTATTGCAGTTTAAATGATGCCAATCATGCTTATGATGTGCATTTGTACACTAATTACTTCATGTTTTGTAGTTAAAGCTAATGCCAGAACTCATCCTCTTTTTTAATGTTATAGAATCACTCTTCATCTAGCATGCAAGGATGACCTTCCCAACTCTTCCATCCCTATTTATGTACTAATTTAGGAACAATCAACAGGAAGGAGGAAACAACAGAGGACACTGAGTATTCAGTGCTCATGTACAACATTCTTAATATTCACAAAGTAAACTGAAAATACTCTTGTCATACAGCGACATAAATACCGCAAACTGAGCATCTGCTGACATTTCTGAGGTCAGACGAGAAAAACTACAACAATGAAGGGTGTAACATTCAGTGTCAGACCAACTCACATCATCACTTGAGCTATAGCCCTTGAGCTGGGATAAGCAGCCTCCTTTATAACCCACTAAGAAGGCAAATCAAATCATGTCCAATCTGTATATGAAGAGACGTGTGCAGCAGAGAGCATGACTTATGCTCAGATTTGCGAAATGTGGCCAGACTTATCAGTGCAAAAGCATCTCTATATCACAAGCAGATTTGGTTCTATGTTTGGGTGGTTATCTTTCATGTGAATGTGGCATAACGTGGAGAAATAATTTCTGCTAAAGCACAACACCCACAGGAGACACACACAAGATCATTGTGAACAGAATAGAATCATCGGACATGGTCAGAGGGTAAGAAGGTCTGTAAAAATGTTCTCATTCAGGATGTCTGCGTTTCTACAGGCATGTGAAGTCAATCTGAGACCAGAATCTTTTCTTATGCATTAAAAAATATATAGATATGCAAGCACCTTCCAGCATCTTCTCAAGGACAGGTAGGACGTGGCAAGGGGATGAGAGAATGAAACAACTGCTGATATAAATAGGCAGTGACTTTTTTTTTTTTTAAAGAGGAGGCTAGAGAGGCTTCTACCCCTTCCTTCGACTTACTCACTCGCTGCTCTCCCTCCTTTCCCTTTGCGATCTCTGGGGGTCATGTATTATGCATTCTCAGAAATTATTTAGCAAAAATCCTGCTTTTAAAAGCTTCCCCACCCACCCCAGCTGTCTCACTTAAATGTGAAAAGGCCTCAGACGACCGGTCTCCAAACTCAAGCGATAGTTCAAAAGAATTCCCAAGATGTGACCGCAGTCACTCTTTTTAAAGGGGCATTATCCACCCACATTAATGTATGTCAGACTGAGCTGTGATATACTTCTTTGCTCACTGTGGGCATCAAGGCCCAATGAATTACCACATCAGAATCACTTGAACCAAATAAACATTATTTTGTTTGACTGAGAGTAAAATGAGCTAAAATAACTGTGAGCAAGAAAGAGAAATACAGAGAAAGCTGCATCAGTAAAATAACACCTTGTTGTTTTCCATTGAGGTTTGTTATAGTTTCCTGTGGCAGGATGTCAGGCATAGCTGTATACAGTAAGGCGCTGCTCCCTGCTGTTGCAGTAGCTGTCAGGTTCAGGCCAATGGAATTGCTGTTGCCCTACCTGCATGCATCTAACAGCTCCGTCCTCCCCGCGGGCAGAGAGGAGTGGCCTTCTCAGACATTTAAATGAAACCACAAGAACACGACCTGTACTAGTATATGGTGAGAATTGAGAACTCTAGATATCAGCGATGACTATCTATAGAGGAAGTTCATGATATTCACAGATGGGGAGCGGAGGGTGTGTCGTCCTGATCTTTGTCACCACTTCCTGTCCTAGCACATGTGATAATCGGTTTATCAGGAATCGAAACCACGAATACAAGAATGAACATTAGAAACGCTTTTTAGAAGTGTGTTTGGTTTTTTTTTTGCACACTAATTGTGCAGTTCCAATTGATTTTTTTTAAGGACACAGTCAAAAAAGACCGCTTTCAGGTAACTAGCCAGCTGCAATGCCAATGACCGAGCCGATCCTTTGTGTCAGCTACACACCTGTAAATCCTAAAGTGACACTGTTCTGTTGACAAATTTCATCAAACTGACAGATGGAACAATAAACAGCTGCCAACTTGTTTGAGACACGTTTGTGGTAGTTTCCACGACAGGACGGGGGGGACTGGGGCAAGTTAGGGAGAGGGCCACTTGTGTCATTTTTGCTGTGAATGTAATGATGTTTCTTGCATATTTTCACACGCCATTCTGCAGAGTGAAGATTTCTTCTCCAGGGGTAAACAGCCAGTTTATGTCTAACTGTATACACACCTTACACAGACTACAGTGATTGCTAATTCATAGTTGCAGCAATTATAAAAAAAAGTGTGTAGAAGTTTACATAAAATGCTAATAATGGGAAATGTGGACTGTCAACTAGTTCAACTGTTTGAGTAATGGTGCACTTGCTCACTTAAGGCAGCATGACTGTACAGCCTGCTGCTATCTTGTAGCTCAGCTCTAAACATATCTTGGTGAAGAAAACTTCTCGACAACAGCATCTTTTGATCTGCTACAAAGACAGCAGTCTTGATGCCTGATCTGCTATCAGTTGCATCAATATGCGAGCCGAAGTGAATGATACACATCTTGTCACTCGTTTTGACTTGAACAAATGTGACCCTTAAAGTCCTCTTTGATGCCTGAGCTTTTGATGCACCATCAACTTCACTTTCACAATCTGAAGAACCGATTTAATTGCTCATGAAGAAGAGTTTCTTGCTCTGAGGTGATCTATTATCAGATGCATTTCTCATCTTCAGTTCACTACCTTTTACTATACGTCGATTTGGAGTGCTCGTCAAAATCTTGCCGATACCCTTGCCGATTTTCACTGTGTGCGTTGTAGTGATGTAGTAATATGATGGTCAGCTTTGTTCACAAAGTAATAAATCAAACGATGATTAGAGAATGACTCATGTGAATAATGGGGGAAACTGAGCCATGGCTCAACTTAACCCCACTAACATGGGCTCATCTTGGGCCACGGAGGGCCAACATTTTGAGAACAATTTTTCACAACTTAATCTTAGACAGTAAATAATTTAAATACTCTTTATATACAATGTGACGATTACGCTGCCTGATAATGTGAATAGAAGTGCCAATGAACAAGAAAGTCTTTTACCTTATCAGGTGAAATCAACCCATGTGGTATCATTCTTTTGCAACTCTGCAATTCCTTCTATGTGCTTCCAAAAAAAAGCTGTACTTAGCTGTAATAGTCGGCCCTTTTCTGATTTGGTGGACTTTACTGACATCTAGTGTTGGCTCTATTTTTTCTTCATGAAAGCTAGAATAAAGATTATTAAAGTACAGCATATGGCTAACAACTGCTTCTTTTTAATATATGTGTCATAACATTTGTCATCCTCATGATAGGCTCATCAAAGAAGGGAGACACGGTAAAAATCACTTTTACACCACTACAGTGGATTTTAAATCAAACAATCTAGATGTCACGGTCCTGGGTCGGTGACCCAGAGTTTAGAGTTCTGGTATTATTCTGCATTATGTTTTTTTTTGTTCTGTCTTCCTTGTCACTCTTGTCTCTGTGCTTCATCTTCTACGTCGGTGCCTCCCTGTATGCCTGGTGTCTTATCCCCAAACAAGGTTTAGTCTGCTTTTGTCTCATGCTTCCCGTTTTATTTTGATAGTCTCTCGTCAGTGTTCTGTTTCGCTCTCCCCTGTCTCGTCTGTGTAATTAGTGTCAGCCTTGTCTCCCAGCTGTCTCCTTTTGGTCTAGTTCACCTCTTGTATCTGTGTTTTTCCCCTGCTCGTCGTCCCATCACACCTGCCTGTGTGTGTGTTCTGTTCACAGAGTTGTTCTAGGTTTTCCAGTTCTGTTTTGGACTCACTCGTGCCAGAAATAAAGCTGATGGTTTTTTGAGTTTACTTTTGCCTCTGTGAGTACTGCTCTTGGGACTATCCTCCTGCACACAGCCATGACACTAGATGTGTGTGGACTGCAAACTTTTATCTTTAATTTAACACCAAGATTGCATTAACTTGGAATTATAGCCATTATAATCGACTTTGCTTTCATCCTTTTTTTTCTTCTTATTTTGTTGTCTAACGTTGTTGTTAAGCTTTTATATTTAACTTTACAAAGACATCTCTTGGTTGGATTGTAGATTTTGATAATTATATAGACGGTGTGTTTGACTTGATGATGTTGTCAAGGGAGTTCACTTTAGTTGTTTTTTGGTCTTTGGTTTTGCAGAACTGGCCAATCCATTACTAAAAGAATTTACCAGACTTTTCATTTTGTCACCCTTGAAGTTTTTACATTGCATTAACATCTCTTTGCACGTCATACTGAGAGTCCCAAGCAAAAGCAACTAAACAGAAACTCAGTTCTTGGAATTAACTCCAAATCTGATCCAGACTTACCATGGAATACTGAAGGAATGGGCCAGGCTTGGCCGTCAAAATTGCTTGTCAGTCCAGTTACTTTTGAGTTTCTGAAAATGGGGGACTGTGCATAAAAATCAAACAAACTTGTTGAATTGAAACTGGAAGTCTTCACATGTTGACTATGGGCATGTAAAGGTGGAAGTGTGAAGTGGCAAAATTACCCCCAAAATGTGCCTTTGTCTATAAACTTATGGCCCCACCTGCAGTTGTTACCACAGTCCCAATTTCTACAGGAAAACTTCTACTTAAATCTGTTGAGTCTTCATTTGCAAACTCAAGTCTTTAAGCTATAACAATAGTTTGAACCACCACTAACATATTGATGCCCTCTTCACTGGATTACAACCACAGACCTGCAGACATTTGCAGTTTACAGTTAATCCTAGAATACAGTATATTCTGATCAACCTCAGTAACAATTTTTTATTGGTGGAAACATCCAGGAAATTACAGATTACTAAAAAACAATAGAAAAAATATTTAGGCAGAATGTGGTTATTTTCTACGGAATTCCATGAAAAACCATTCTTCTCTTTCTCAGGCATAAACACAACCCATAAGTCAAATTTGAACAAAAAGCCATGTTTCCTACCTCCACCAGATGGCAGAAACGAGCTAGTATATAGATTCCCAGCATGCGAAAAAAAAAAAAAAAAATCTCCTTTCAAATAGAGGAAGACACCAGGGTGGATCTGGAGATATTTTCTTAGGGTGGCAAACTCAAAGCCCACTCTACGTACACAGCTATCTCTGCCCCAAACAAATATAAACTCAAATTGTTATATGTTTAAATGTACACACAAATTAATGTATTTTCCCACCAGAAATTTAAACCTAATTTTTCACGATTTACTGGGTTACATGACACTCAACGTCATGTGCAACAATCAACCACCTGTGTTTAAATCTGAAACGCCCATGTTATTGATTCAAAATGTGCTCAGGCACAATTATAGGTGGCAGTTGCTACTAAAAACAAGAAAATAAAGCAATTCTGGTCGCTATGCAATATTATATTATATTATGCAATATATTCAGTTTTAGAATTTATATCCAGTGTTCATTGTAGCTAGGCTCAATGTGTTAATGCTAGCTTATTTTAATAACCAGCATTGTAATATGCAAAACTATGGTGGCACTAGGGGTGGCAAGAGATTGTTTTAGGGTGGCACATGCTAGTCCGCGCCACCACAGTAGATCTTCCGCCCCTTGAAGCCGCCACAGATCAGGACCTGACTTTTATTAAATACTATATTATTTTTCCAATAAGCTTTCCGATTCTATGCTATATAGAGTTGATTATTCAAAATAACTGAATGTGAATCTCATGTTTTTAAATTGCATCTATCATTGGCCCACTGCCATGTAATTTTTCATTGTGCAATATGAAAAGCATTTTGAATTCTCCATGCTCCAGTTTGCAGGCCCGTTAACACCGTTGAAAACCGCTTAACGTCATTCAAAAGCTTCACAGGCAGCGCGGGTGAATTATGATTTATGGTAGGAAACAACTGCCTGGTGGAGAAACATGTAAAACTCTAAATCACAATGGTACGCTTTGTGCAATAGTCAATACATTCATGCAAATAGCTACTCATGTTCTTTTAAAGTAATGTTTTTTAGTTGTTTTTTTAATTCCATGTCAAGAATCAAGAATCTTTGGTGATGACTTCAGATCACATTCTTAATCTGGCATAAATTACTTTTATTTGTTTCCTCCACAATGAAGGCCTCATCGAATATTGATTAGTCCAACACTGTGGTACAACGTTGTGCTGCATATTATTACGTAGTTTACTTCTTTTGCACATACAAAACATATTTAGCACAAGACATCTAAAATCCAAAGTATTCCTACAGATTGAATTCAAATTATTTATAAAACTTTATTTCCTTCTTTTCAACTCAACAGTTTTTTTCGCTTGGAAAACCTCCAAGTCATAAACCCAAACCACAAACAGGGTACGCACATAAAACAACACACAGCTCCATCTATATCGTTAAAAAAATACACAGACTACAGTGGAACAAAGCTCAAAAGTGGTGGTGATGAGAGACGTAGCACAAGACTGTCCATGTAGCTTAAGATTTCTAAAACAGGAAAGAAAGTGATGGAAAAGAAAAAGATTGTTTTGTTTAAAGGAAAAAAAATATATTTCAAATACTGTTGTGTTTACTGGACAAACACAGAACTACACCTCTGATTTCCAGTTGCCATGCGTCCTTTTTCAGTTGCTACTTATGGTCAAGGGGGGGAGGGGCTTCTTATCTGACGGAGAGAGTATTGTACGGTCATGCGAAAGGTTACATTCAATTTGGGAGTACCAGAGAAACAATAACAATAATAAAATACAATTAAGATAGAGAAAATAAATTCATATATTTCGTATACATAGATCTCTTCTTTTTGGCTTATACATCAGCTAAGCAAAGTGATTCATTCCTGAGATGCAAGAC
>VURO01015582.1:39963-51079 GCA_015108175.1 Pelvicachromis taeniatus
GAAAATTTCAGTTTTTAAAAAAAAAAAAAAAAAAAAAAAAAAAAAAGAGCAGTTTATCACAGTTAACTCATGATTTTACAAGCTGGGTGTGGGGTTACTTTGCCATAGGGTCATGTAGAGTTCGGTTAGCTCCCTTGATAAATAAAATCTTCATTTAAAAACTGAATTTAGTATTTACTCGGGTTATCTTTGTCTAATATTAAAATTTGCTTGAGGATCTGAAGATATAAGTGTGACAAACTGGAAGGTAGCAAATACTTTTTCACACACACACACACACACACACACACACACACACACACACACACACACACACACACACACACACACACACACACACACACACACACACACACACACACACACACACACACACTCAGAAATGAGATATTGTTATATATGTTCGATGCACAGACGCGAATCCTACTTACATTTGTTGCCTCTCGGACGAGCCTCTGCTCTGTGTAAAGGATGTGTTTGATACATCGGACCAACTCCAGAGGACAGCGGTCATACGTGCTCTGAAAGACAAGGAGCACATGAGCTGTGTTAAGGCCTGTTAGCTCCTGACGAGTGGAGCGGCTTCTGCACACAGGGCTCACCAATTTAGTAGAATCAAAGGTTCTGGAGCTACCACTGCAGACACACCAAAGCCTATTAAGTTAATGAGCACACTTCATATAGAGTCATGACTCATTAGTATACACCCGGTTAAGTGGTTTGTCTGTTACAGTGTAACAAAATCTCGTTTCAGTTTAAAACTGCGGGTGATACTCTTGTTGTTTCCTGTTTTAAGTGAAGGAATTAAGTTTCAAGTTGAACTGCTTTCGTTGCGCTTTCACTTCATACTGCACAGAAGGAGAGAAATAATTCACAGTCGCTATATGGCTGCATTTTTCTGACTTTTGCAGGCAAGAGAGGAACCCAAGTGACACATTTAACATGTCACTCTCAACCACACGAATACACGTGTGCTCACGGCCATAAACTGGAAAACAGTGTGGTAGGAATTCAGGACTGCAGTGTGATTTGCGCAGCCTGTCCCATTCTCCCTGTTTTTCCTCGTGCTCTCAGGGAGGGGAGAAAACAAACAGAAGAACGGATCTGTGAAGAGGGAGTTCGATCATAAATAGCAGAGCTGGCTAGCTACTGAGGCCCTCACTTGAGCTGTCCTGTTGTTTTCCTCTCAGTGGATACAACCTGTTCTTAAAACATTTTGTGCAACATGTGCTCCTTCTGAGAACTACAGTAAGGTAGGGAGCTAAGCAGAACAGCTGTGACTTCCAATCACTGGCTTATCATTTTGTGACATTGTAAACAATTTTATGCTTTACTTAAAACTGCCGGGTAGGTGTAATACTGAGATTTAGTACGTTTTTTGTTAAATTATTCATCCAGAGTTGCTTTTGAATGACTTGTTTTTGACATTCCCAGTACTTGGAGTACCAGTACTTTCCACTCCTTATTTCTGTAGCCACAGATGATCAAATCACAGTCTGACAATAAGCCACAGTCGATGGACATGTATCCACTGCAAATCAAAGCCAAGCAACTCTAAATAAAAGCCATAGTAAGCCATTGCTTACTAGCTATTGCCAGGTAACCAAGCACTAAATAGGAACTATATTAAGTATGCAGTGGCGGTCTCATAAAAGCCTCACCTTGAGTTGGTTGGCATAGTGTCCCAGTTTGATTTTAAGGAGGAAACCATCCTCCCCAACCTGGTGCTCAGCCTTGTTCTGCAACTCCTGTATAAGACTGTCCAGTAAGCGTTTGGCCTTAAACTCCTCCTGTGGGTTCTCCAGGTCTATAGCATCCCTAACACACACGCACACACATGCACGCAATCATGCACACACACAAACACACACAAACACACACATACAAACACGCACAATAAATTGTAAAATGTTGAACAGAACAAATCAAAATGTCAAAAAAAAATAATAATAATAAGGTAAGGTCGTTTTTCCAGGTAAAACTTTGAATCCTCCGATCACACGTGCATCAAAGAAACTCACCAGAGCTGGCTCTCGATCCACTGGGACAGATAATGTCGCACCTCAATTGGAAAGTGCTGACCGTACAGAGATTGCATCTGGTGGAGGGCATCTCCTTGAAGTTGTTGGGCCTGGATCCACACTGCCATCTTCAACACCCTTAAGCTGAAAAAGGGGAGAATTTTTAATTAGAGTGCAGGGAACATATGTAACAGTACTATACATATGTTATACATATACTGAAAACAGGAAATAAAGGGATGTAAAGTGGTGAGAAAAAGATCATTTCAGGTCACTTGTGAAACTTTCACTTTCATTTTACTATTTGCCAAGTCTCTCGTCCTTACAAAGACTGCAGAAATCAGCACAACAACCATAGCTTGTCAAGAATATGGAGGGTGGTGAGTTTTTGTTTTTTTTAAAGAACAGTAAAAAAACAAAAACAAAAAAAAACTGGTAAAGTATCAGGAATGGTTGGAGCAACACCTTTCATTAACTAGCATGACACCTCAATTAAAAGAATTAAAAGCCAGTTTATGAAGCCATTTAAAGTATAGTGTAATATTACAAAGATAGAAAATATATTCCGAACATTTATTTGAAAAATGTATCTTTCAGTTCAGGTGTTTAATCCTAGCTGGTAAAGTTCTGCAAAAGCACAAAAGACTTCCCAAACACCGCTGCCACATGTAAAAGATACGTTTTCTATCGAGGATACAATCTGCGTTTGTGGGATTCAAGGTGAGATACAGTGTGGCTTTAGCAGCTTTACAAAATGTTTTAAATGTACAGGGCAAAGAACATCTCTCAAGTGAAATATTTAACATTTTCACAAACGAGTCAGTCATACAGATAAAAAAAAACAAAAACAAAAAAAAACATATTGGTTATGGTAATTAAACGACTTAAACACTTATGTCTTTTTATAAAATTTAGGACTTAAGTTTTAGTGCACCTAAAACGTCTGTTTTCCTTCTACGACTGCACATCCAGGCCACTTGCCCGGCCCGCTTGGGTCGCTTTCTCCTTCACTGAACATGTTGAGAACTTAAACATGCTCCCGTGTGGAGCCAACAACTCTCCGCTGAGCGTTATGTCTTGGTTGAGAGGGCTTCGTATTGGGTCACTGCTGCTTGTTTCCAGTCAACACACCCACTCACCCTTCTCAAAACTGGCACAGTCACTGTCAGTAAAAGACTGAGAGATATGAATACGCGGGAAGTTTGTGGTGTATGTGTGTGAGTGTTTGCGTGTGCATGTGTGTATTTGTAGGTGCCTGTGGTGTCAGTGGTTCTGCTTGACAGTACATGTATAGTTTTTATATTCACATACATGTAATTGATACTAACAAAGCTACACACTCCATCAAAAAAAACAAAACAAAAAAAAAACAATGAAGGAAAAAATGTTCATCTTCATCTTTGTCATTGCTCTTTTTTGTTTCATTGTAGTTTACGTGTTTAATCATAAATCTTTATCGTGTCCACATCCTCTGTCCTGCTACCGATTGAAGAGTGCTTTGTTTTTTTGTTTTTTTACCTTGTTAATCTGCACTTTGTCAAAGTAATGTGAAAAACATGAATTCAGCTACAGATAAAGCATAAAAATGGTAGCCATTTCCTGCACAAAAACATCCCATGACTTCTACAAGTGACCTTCGGTCATCTGTATAAAAAAAAAAAAAAACCACGAGCCAATTAGACAATAAATTAATTTAATTAAAAAACAAAACAACAACAAACAAACAAAAAAAAACCCCTCAAAAGCCTGTTCCTGTGCATGTGAATGTCATAAATGCGTAATAGCTGGGCTCACATGCATGCTTGCTAACTGACAATATGTCTTTGTAGAACAAGGTGAAATAGGGTCAAAAAGGTAATTGCACTCAATCTGTCGACACAATCTGGCAACACAAAGCCGATTCTACAGTTCCTGTGCTCTCATGGTTCTCATTGTGTCCCAGACTTCACCCGCTGACCTTTACAGCTAAATTGTCAAAATAAGCAAAATGCTGCTAAAGTCATAAAAAACTAAAAAATGAAAAACACACGCACCTATAAGCACGTTTTGCATGTTAAATGTCAAGAAACTATTCTCAGATTGCCTGCATGAAAGAAAGCCACAGGCATCCACAAAGCATAAAGACAGATTTTTGAAAAGACAGTCAAGTGCTTTTCAAATGAATAATCGACGCATGTTATCTGTAAAGGAATCAGCAGAGAGCATCAGGCTAAAACTGCAAATCAGCTGATTGGAGGAGGAGCCGACAGGAAGAGCACAAAAGCTTTCTACCACCTCTTTCTGTGACACCCATCGTGGGTGTAGGACTTTCTTTCTTCACCAACCTGTATTTCACAAACATACAAATAGACCAACGCTGAACATAATGGGAGCTGCAGCTTAAAAGAGCGTTTGCTCTTCTGCTAAAAGACAGTGGGACAAATTGGTGTTTTAGTGTTTTCCACAGATCTTTAAAGACACGGCTCCAGACACAGTTTGACAGCCAATAGCGCCTCAGCTCTCATCTCCAAAACAAAAGTGCAATGCTCCCAACCAAATGCTTTACATTGACCTCAACATACAAATATCCTGGCGTGAACCTGAAATATATACTGTAAAAGCAAGTCAGCGGTTGTGCCTTTGCCTTTTTCCTGCATGTACAGGAAGCGCACTGTAACATGTCACTGCTATTTCATCACTAACCTGACTTTGACTTGAAATAATTAAATAAATAAAATCCACCTTACCTTCAGCTCTGCGTTACCATGTAAGAGCAGGAAACTCTAAAAAGGAGCACCACAAACCTGAGACAGACAGACAGACAGAAAGAGAGAGAGAGTCAGAGAATGAAAGAAAGAGAGAGAGACAGAGACCAAAAGGAGGAAGTGAGTCAAACTTGGGCTCTTCTGAGGAAGCACTCATTTTTTTCACAAGGACAAGAGCTTTAACAAAAAGCATGAAAAAGGGAAAGTCCACTGAACAGATTTTACTTTATTCCACTTGAACTGGACATGTCAACATAATAACATAATTTTTGAAAATTCTTCCCAAGAATGAAAGGTTCTTTCACTATGTGGGGATTTTGAAGCTGATGCACTTAAAAAGACATTTATGGGGAAACAACAGCGTTGCCAGAAATCAGTTTAAGAGAGAATTAAGAGAAGTTAAATTCCCTCAATGATGACTACAAGAGAAGAAGAAGAAGAAGAAGGAAACTAGGGTTCATTGCAACTTTATAACCACAGCTGTGCATAAAGGTGCTAAAAAAAAACACCAAGTTTGTAAAACAGGACAAACTGAACCGATTTGAAACTAAAGAACATAAATGAGCGCCACCCGCGAACAGATGAGCGTCATTCAACGGGTGCTGTGTGATGCTCTGTAAACAACAACACAGCTTGTTTGGCACGGCTAGTTAGCATTTCAGCTACAGGTGTACCGCTGAAGCCAGTCCACTTAAAATATTTTAAAGATTTTGCAAAACAAAACGTCACATTTTGTTCACATTTTGTGCCCGGCAGAAAGAAGTCGGAACATAAGCCACATCAGCAACAAATTTGCACAATTATATTAAACTAAAACATCCAGTCAGTCCTGGGAAATATCTGCAAGTGACTGATAACAATAATTAATTACCAAAGGATAAAAGCATGAGTCGGCAGCCAAAATAGCTTTTATAAAGTAAGATTTTGAGTAGACGCGCTTCAAAACCTGAACCAATGGGATGCTCTATAAACGGTCATTCAGGTTTCATTTAAATGGCTGTAAATGTCAGTTGCTTTATCTAAACCTTAAAGGCCTTTCATCCATTTATACTGCATATATCAAATTTGGCTTTTCATGATGACTGAGACAACTCCCACTGTTGGTTGTACCCTGAAGAAGCAAAACATCAGGACGCCACATGTTGGCTCTAGACAAAAATGTGACATCTTTACTTTACAGTCTTCCCCGTCGTCTTCTTAGCTCCTCTGCACTCCGGTTAATGCCTTAAAAAGTTGCTTCAACTTAAGGCATGTAGGCGAAACACTGTCTCTCTCAAAGCTGCTTCAATCATGCTTCAATCAAACCGTTTCATCTCAAGGTTTTGTCTAGAATAGTTCAACTTGTCACTGCATATAGGAAACTTGTCACTCGACTCATCACCTCTGCAGCTCTGCTTGTAATGCGCATCTTTTCACATACCAGAGCGCACACTGCGCACAGATGGTGTTGTGACTCAAATTCAACTAAACTTAAAAACTCTGCAAGCCTGAAAGGCAAACTGAAAGTTAAGAGTGGTTACTATAAGCTGGGACAAATGTCACTTCGATTTTCTTCCTTGATTTGTTATTAAAGAATCACATGTTAATACCAGCGGTGGCTTGACGTCATAAATTACCCACAGCCATAACAGACAAAAATCACTGTGCAGCAAGAGAGAACTAAAGTGCTGTTTTATACCACAGAGAGGTTTACTGAAGCAGTTACTGCACATGATTATCGTAGCTCAAAATGATCCTTATACTTAATGTCCTCTAATGTGTTTCTCTTCCCATAACAGAAACTATGAAGCACTGTTGGCTTGGTTTTCTGGAAACAGTAGTACTAATTGAGAGGAAAAGCCTTTGGAATTGATACAAAAGGATAATATCTCAGATGGATGACTCACACATTTTTATATCATTTTAGAAAACAAGGAAGGGCAAAATATAATCCAGATAAATAGGGGGGAAAAAAAAGTTCTGACAAACGCAGCATTTGCAAAAAATAAAACGTTTCAGTTCCTCGTGCCTGTTGGCTGTTCTAAAACTTAATTTGCTGTTTTTTATTTGAACTCCAACAGTGTTCCTGCTGCTTATCTGTAGTCTTTGTTTATGAGAATAAAGAAGTACACGCACAAATGCACTTGACTTTTGCCTTCGCTCATCCATCAAAGATTATCAGTTGCCAGTCTCTTTTATTTGTACTGTCATTCTTTTGGAAAAGAAGGATAACCTTTGCTCCATCTTCAAAGCTATTCTCACAGTCACTCATGCTTTTTGTTGTCCAATATAAATTTACTGCAAACTGTACTGCCAGTAAATTTTGGTCTGTGCTTCGCTCATATTCGCTCTCTGACGCACACACAAATACGGAAAAAAAAAAAAAAAAGCAGGTCGACTAATCCAATCTAACGCCACACTACCGCCAGACTCTCATTTCACTGACTAATTGGAAGTTAAATTAATGAATTATTTCCGACTTCCACGGTTTGCTTCTGCTCTCTAAGATACCAAACAAAATGCAACTGGACGGCAAGTTACGTAAAAAAAAAAAAAAAACCCAACTATATTCACACATTACTGGCAAAGCCACAATGAACAACTTCACCCGCTGTGCAGACTCATTGCAAATTTATGAGCTCAGAACGCCTGGATACAAATCCAAGCGAAGAGGTTCCAGCTAGCATTGCACAACGACTAAAAACAAATAAATCAAAACCCCTTTCTCAAACCAGCTGCACAAGGTTCTCGATAATGCCCCAGAAAGGGCAAAAACAACATAATGAGGAGGACTGCTTTATTCCCATTTCCACTCATTACAGGTGAATAGAAATAGCCACTGAACATTTGTTGCCTTAAAAGCAAATTAGCCTGCAAGTGGAACACATATATCCAGGCTCTGTCCAAGCAATAGATATCATCGATATTAATGCCAGTCACAAACTGCTAAACTGAACTGCTAAATCCTTGTAGGAGACTGATTTCTAAGCAGGGGGAAGCTTCAAAGTACCTCTACCACTCAATGAGCTCTTTAAAAAGTCTCGATTATAGGACAAATCAACAACAACAAAAAAAGAAATACAGCTAAACCCTCACAGAGTTTGTTCTCCCAGGGATAAACAGTGCAGAGCTTCAAAACAGAGAAAAGCTCTGCGTATGTGTGAAAAGAGTCCAAACAATCCAAATAACAGACATCCTTCTCTGCTGACACGGTCCGATTCATTTCGCTTGTGAGCCAAGGTGCACTATTCCAGCTTTCAGGGAACATAAACAACACTACAACTCCCGCTTGCACTGGCCCTGAAACATCATCTGTGTGTTTGATGTCCTCTTTCGGCCTGTCACAGTCACGTCAGGGTTTCACGGTGTTACAAACGGCTGGGTTTAAAGCCCTGCTCAGAAGTTTTGGGGGTCTCGAAATAAACTGGCATGTTAATTCAGCAAACTCGTGTCACCCACTCTTTCCTCTGAGGAAAAATTGCCATTCATTAACGTCAGCACTTCCTGTAAGGAAACCGAAGTGCCACCCACTATTCAGAGCAGTCTTACCTTGAGAATACAAAACAGAAAGGAAACACGCCAACAACATGTCACGTAACACTGCGAGTACTTTCAATGTCTTTTAACGGACACGAGTGTTAACTCGGCATCAGTACTACTAACCACTATTTGGCAAAATATGCAGAGGCCTTTCTGATTGATAGATGGATTTCTTCTCATAGCCAGAAGCAGCTCATATTCATTTAACACAGCGTGAAGCGATGAAAATGACATATTTGAAGACAAGTTATAGATTCAAATCCAGCACTTGTTGCATTTCCAAAACATTCCACATAGTTTATAGACCATAAATAGCTGTTAGAACATGGGCTGTTTTTTTTATTTTTCCATTACTAAAGAAAAATATCCAAGCTGCCTTTGAATGTGGCTTTGAAAGTGTAAAAACTGTGTTTGTAAAGGTTGTGAATGCTCAGAATTAAATACTCTTTGAAGGATTAAGGAACAAAGGAATCTGTCAACAGTATTTGCTCACACTTTCTGCATGTTTACCCAGCATTCATTCTGACCGTCTTACTTATTTATTTATTTATTTATTTTTGTTTCACTGCTTTAATGATTTCATTTTATGCTAAATTAAAAAAGGTTTTGAAGTTCACCGTGCAGACTTTACAGACACGTGTGAAGCGCTATCGCTGACTGGTTTAACCAACCGGCTGCCTCGTGATAACCTTTCTAATGCAATTATCAACAACACTCACATGATGTTTATTTACTTATTTTTTTTCATTTTACCCGTGCTAATTTCATAAAGTAAGTTATGAGCTCAACGCTTGTGAAAAGCTAGTATTCAGATCACAGTCCGTGTGCTAAAACTGACCGCTAATGGGTGAACTTTTCCGAAAGAATTAGTGTTGGTTCAACAAACATACCGTTGATGTGAACTGAATACCTGTTTGTAAAGCATGGCCGCTGGGCCGCTTATCAGTTATTTAATACTTAAACCAGATCATATTTATTAGTTTCAACTGAGTTCAATTAGTTCATGAGTCTGAACCAGCTGCTGTTGACAGTCAGGAGATTAAATGTATCTATTTTTCCCTTATTCTCATGTAAACTGTTAGTTTGACGTATAGTCTATCCTTTAAGCTTTAATGCTTTAAATGTAGTGTTAAGTACACTACACTGTAGTGTTTAGTATGGCAGTAAACATGGTACACTCCTTTAAAACATATATTGACACAAATGGTATAGCTTTAATATTTTACCCCCTGTGAATGAATGCAGCTTATACAGTGAAAAAGTCTTGAGCCATCCCTCATTTCTTAATATTTTACTTTCAAGGAGTAAAAGTAATTATTACTTTCTTGCAATTATTTAAAGTGGTGCTGAGCAATAGTTCTCCAGGATTTCTGAAGGTCTCTCAAAGTTTTCCTTCGGACACTGGCTGCTTTATCCACTCATTTTCATTTTTCATTCTTGCCCTTGTGCTCGACCACTTTCAGAGGAATTTCTTTTTTCTTGCTGTTGATTTGTAGGCCACTAATCAAGCATAAAGCACCTGATTCAAGAGATGAATCAGTGTTGTGTCCACACATAACAGACAACTGGGCAAAGAACCAGCTTTCATTTTTTAAATCTTGCATCTTTAGGTATTTAACACAGTTTATTCATATTTCTTTAGTTGAATCTATGAAAAATGTCAAAGAAAACACAGTTCGACAGGCACAAAATACTATTTTTGGACAAACAAGATGGTATCCAAAGGGTTATTAGCTATGAACTTGGCATATCTTGGCATGGTATGCAATGTGTCTTTAAAAATTTGAGGAAACTGGACAAGTGGAGGCTAAAAGAAGGCATGGCTTGCCTAAAAAAAAAAAAAAATATCTGCAGCACATAGTAAGTATCTAAAAGTCATGTCCTTAGGAAACAGGAAAAGAAATCCACAAAGAGCTGACAGAAGACCTGAGAGATTCATCTGGCCCTTCAGTTAATCCGTCTACTGTTCACTAAAGTCTCATCAGAAATGGTCTCAGTGGAAGGCTGGACGTCCAGGAAGGGAAACAGGGAGAAAAGGCTAAGGTACACCAAATTATACAAAAAAACTGCATTGGAAATCACTGGAAACAGGTCTTACAGAGATTTGACATTTTTGGATCAAATTATTGTCAGTATGTACAGAGAAGGGTGGAAAAACAGTGAGTACCTAAAGTACTATTGTAAAACATGGTGGAGGCTTTGTCATGGTTTGGCCAGTGGCGTTGTGGAACTTTTAAAAACTGATGGAAATATGACCAGAGAAAATTACCATCAGGATGTGATCGATCATACACAGAACTGTAGACGTACGAATTTACGATGTGTGAGTTGTGCTGTTGAAAACTGTCAAAAGTCAAAGCCTGGAGCATAACTGTTAAATACCTGTGTGCTTAGATGAGTACTGTTATTCTTTTACTTAGATTATTATTTTTTTTTTTTGATATGCAGTTTTCAAAGAAACGCAAAACAGAATGAAGAGAGGCTGCCCAAGGAGGAGAGCTATACAACAGCACCGAATAAACATACCTTCATTTGTCCAGGTAAATAATAGAGGCCCCAAATAAACAACCAGCTTAAATGTTTGCTCTCTCCACCGTCTCTCGGCTATGCTTCCCCTCCTCTATCCTTCCCCTCCTTCTCCCCCACAGTCCAGCTGCTCCATCATAGACTATGCATTATAACACCCACTCTTAGCCAGCAGTTATAAATAACATGTCACAGTAAAACTGCATTGCCCATAACTTAGATCCAGTATTACATCCAGAAACACATGGCGGTATAAATTTTCACAACTACTGTGTTCCAATATAAGAAGCAAATCACCTTGACCAA
>VURO01015584.1:23242-37083 GCA_015108175.1 Pelvicachromis taeniatus
GAAAAAAAACAGGGGGGAAAAAAAAAAGAAAAAAGCAACAAAAAAAAAAAAAGAAAAAAAAAAGAGCTCCAATCCAGCCAAACAGGATGGCTTTGCAATGCAAACAAGGCAAGTATGCATCGTTTGTGTAGTTTTCACTGTATTTACTCCAGGGAGCATGGTGGAAAACGGAAAGGAAGTCATGAAGAATGGTGTCGTGTTATGAAAGTGGTTGTTTATCCAAGCCGGAGGTTTGAATCGTGATCACTAACAACACTTTCTTACTGTCAAATTCATTTCCCATTTCCGGTTATACCACACCAAAGTACGTTGGTTAAAGTCAGGAGTGTCTTTGAGTTACTGTAGAAACGTTTGTTTTGTTTTTGTGACAGCAGACTGACCAAATGTGGAAAAACTGACACATTTTGTTGAACCTAAACTTCTTCTTTTTTTTCTTAAGACAGGTCAGGCTATTTATCATCCACGATTTTCAGAATGTACATGTCCTTGTAAGGGTAAAATTTCAGTTTGTTTTCATTGGTTATTATGAAGTTGTTTCACTGTACGTTGTTGTTGCAGTTTGCTGTTGAGAGGTCTCACTGCTCCAGTTTCTTTTTACTCTTTATCTAAGAACGCATCAGGGGTAATTTTACCCTAAAGATTTAAAGGTGTAATGGCAAAAATCAGTTTTGAAAGTTTCAACTTTCAATTTTATGTTCCAGCCTTTCCCTTTTAAGATACCATATTGATTATCCTGGGATAATGTAGCATTTAATTTCTCACGTATCCTTTCAATTTAATATTTTCACTTTTATTTCTAATTACGGTTGATAGGAAATGTATAGTTTATGTGTAGCGTTAACTTTTGGCAGAGTGTTTTCTCCCTAGAGGGGAGACTCTGGAGGTGTCTTGTTCATGGCCTGTACTTGTAGTAAAGGGCGAAAGAAAGAAGAATGTCAAAAGTGGAAAACTGCAAGTCACTACCAAGTAACAAGTTGTGCAGATTTTTATAGAATATGAAAGTAGGGGAAAGGGATTTTCAAATTACTAAATTCTCTTATGTACATGTTCCCAAATATTTGAGTTGAACAAGAAATGTGCAGCTCAAAAGGCACTTCTGTATGGAAAGCCCAAAGACTGCTCAACAAAACAGCAACATTAATAACAAATAACAGGAAATAACAGTTTTAATTGTTTTGGGGACAAAAGGGAGTTCTCAGGTACATTAATGATATGCAGACCCTTGATCCGGAGCAACTTGAGGGCCTAGTACAGTGAGGTACAATGGGTCCTCCATACCTTGCTTTGGTATTTACCTGTGAGCTTCTTGAACTTGAGCCTCTTTCTTTAAAAGACCTCTTCCCTCTGGTCTTCTCAGGGAATGATCAACTCTAGCAAGATCACCACCTGCCTCAATGGAGTCTGATATTAGCACCATATCAGGCCCGAGGTTGGTCAGAGCTAGGGTGTCTCCCCAGGTCAACCTTCTGCTGGTACCAGGTTGCTGCAAGAAGACCCCGTGCTGGGTCCATGTGCTGTCGTGACTTCTCTCTAGCATTGACAAGACATGCCCGACCTACTGTATCTACAGCCCAGCTCTTCCATCTGATCAATAGAATACTATCCTATGACAAATGTGTGTGTGTGTGTGTGTGGGGGGGGGGGGGGGTCAGTTAGAAACCTCACGTAGAACACATCTTAGCATTAGTAATGTGCACTGTATTGTTGCACACATAGATAGGCCTAGTCTTTGTACTAGAGTTAGTTTGCCAGGATTTTGTCACCTTATTAAATTAATCGATTCATGTGCAATTTCACCAATATGTCTTTTACTGTCATAACAGAGATACTACTGTCTTAACTATCTAACCTAAAGACACACGTCAGCCTCACTCATGAGTGTGGTATAGAAGGCTGTAAAAGTGACCTTTACTAAAACATTCTGCCTCAGACCAGTTATAACAAGACTATCATTATTAGAAATTACTTGCACCACAATGCAAAGTCTAGACTCAGTTTTTACACTTTGCAAATGTGTGTTGTGTTTACTTGTGCCTAGTGCCGACGTGGGACAGTTTCCAGTTTCGTTGTACTATTGTACTAGGTATGTATAAAGAGTTATTTTATCTTATCTTAATGGATCAGACTGGAACATTTAGCAGGCCATTCCTGGCTTGCAAACCTGCACTAATCTAAAGTTTATCTAATTAATTTTGAAAGGAGCTTTGTAAGGTTTCATATAAACCAAGTTCACACTACGTAATCTATTAGTCTGCTGAGTATCTGTGAGTAATAGCTCCAAACTGACCCATAATGTTTTTATAAATTATAATCAATCACAAATAAAGCACTATAAATGATGCCTCGTAAGAAAGTACCATGTTTTCTTTAGGCAAAGATGATAAAAGAAAAACAAACCCGTTCAACTAAAATCCACCTCTCCTCTAAAATATGACTTCAAAGCTGCCCTCTTTGAAGGTTCCACATTTATTTGACTGCGGATTCAACTATTTGAATCCTTCTTTGACAAGCAAATATTATGCACAGACGAGAAGGAACACGGCGTTTGTTTGAAGCCAGGCACTTCTAAAAAGAGAAAGAAGCCAAATGTTGCCTATAAGCAGGCCTGAATTGATTTTGTGTCATTTTAATCACCGCCGACACCCCCGGCAGAGTCGCACACTTAGTACGGACCTGTACGGTTCGCTCGTGCGCTGATGCTTCAGCGTTGACGGTTTATTTTAGCTTCAGTATTTTCCCCACTCCCTTTATGTTTCTCCGCCACAGACTTTTTGGTTTTTATTCGGGAGTATGAGCTAGCCTTCCCGTCAGCTGAGTTTGGATAATAGTGTCCGTTTTCCCCCTTGCCGCTTCTTCGCTCTGTTCACTGTATCTGATGCCTCTTGTTTCCTCCAGTAACCCATGTCTGTGTGCATCCCGCCTCCCTGCGCTCTCAATATATGGTGCAAGTCAAAATGTCCAAATCGCCCGTAGACCCTCTGTCTGCCGTGGAAACCGGCTCCCAGTCGCACTATTTCCAGGTAAATCCGCTCACTTTACTCCCATTTCTCTCGCATCCAACTCTATCTTCACCGAGCAAAGACGAAAATGGTTAATTAGTGTGTCAGATGCTACTTGTTGTTCAATCTGAGGCGTCGCGTTTTGGCAGCGAGCTACTTTTCACCCCCCGTTTTTCCTTTTTTTTCACCTCCGCCTTTTCTGAAACTGCAGATTGACGCTTGAGCCGGTGAACGATCAAGTATCCTTACATATTATGGCTTTTAAACACAGATACAATTTAACACCTTGGGTGTCGATGCATTTGCTGTTTTGATCTCAACTCGCAGATCAGGCCTTTGCATTGATGCTTTATTATATATCCCCCTCCCCGTACTACGCTTCATTCACTCCAGTGCAGGAAAACCAGCACACACCAGTAACATTATGGGACTTTCATCAGGATTTTATTGGTGCAAATGTGCAGGCCGTGACTCTGGACTCACCTGTAGCCTGAATCTGATTTGCTTTCTCCTCAGTTTGAGGGGGCCCTCTGCATTAACCAAACCACTCTGTGAAGCTAAATAAAGGCAGACCTGAAATATGTGTGATTCTGGCAGAGTTACAGCATGCTTTGGTGCAAAGCAGCTATTTTGCACTTAATCTCCATACATTTTGGCTTTTGCAGTCCTTAAAAGCCAGCAGTAGATTTATTTTTTGTATGAATAATCTAAATCTGCAAAATAATTAGTAACTAAAGCATTGAAATAAATATAGTCAGCCCTGCTGCCCGTATTACTGCTAGAGAGTTGTTACATCCAGTTGTCTATCGCTATCCATCTACTTATTCCCCTTTTTAACTCTTCACCTGTGTGCATCTCTTTCCTCCTCACAGCTGCCCAGGAAGTTGCCTAAACGCAAGAGCCGCTTCAAACGCTCAGATGGCAGCACATCCTCCGACACTACGTCCAGCTTCATCAAACGACAGGTAAAAGCTCCTTTTGTGCCTGGATTGTCTCACTGCAGGGCCATTATTGCACACTGATTGTTAGTGGGTGGAAAATGCTGTAGGTTCTGTGGAAAATGTAGGTCATGGTGTGCTCTAAATGTTGGAATAAAGCTATAAGGGGCTTGAAGTTTGTCATCAGAGCCAATGTTGCTGCAGTGTCTGGTTGGCAGTAATGCAACTCTTGCATATTTTTTTAGGTATAGGCTGTTGTTGTTGTTGGAGATGGGGAAGTTAAAAATACCTGCATGATTCTTTACTTATTTTGTTCATATCGAATGTCTGACGGTTTCTGCTCTGCATCTTCTTCCAAAGCGCTTTTTCCTCAGTTGCAGAAGTTGCTTTGACCAGTAGAGGGAAGCAAAATGCTTGGCAGCAGAAATAAGTTCAACCAAAATCCCAACACAGCACTGTATTTTTAATTAATGTTTTCAGGTCGAACATGTGTGGAAGACTCAAATGGAAATTTAGTGTTATTTAAGAACGTATCTGTAATTGGGGGGGAAAAAAGGATTCTCCTTGTGATGTTGCCGGGTAGCTACTTTGAATGGATTGTAGATACAGGCAAGGGGTGAGCAAGACATTTTCTCAGATGATCATTTTAACTTTAAGTGAAAGGCCACATATTGAACAGCTGAACTAAAACTTGACATACAGAGTGCTGAATAATTTTAAACTAAGTTGATGGTAGATGGTGTTTTAGAAACAGAGAAATTTGGTGGGTTTTTTTGTGTTTTTTTTAATTGTGTCTTTGTCAATACGATGTACTGACTTGAAAAAACATCCACCTTTATTTCATATACTTACAGAAGAAAATATAGAAATACATGGTTTTACTGATGACATGATTTTTTTTCTCTTACTACTTATTCAGTCAAATTTTCATATTTTTATTTTGGAAAAATAAGCTTGTTACACTTTCTAAGCACATAGTCTTAAACGTGAACTCATTGTGATGTATTGGATCATTTAGCGTAATAGAACACCATCAAATAGACCATAGAATTTGGCCGATATGAGAAAACCAGATGTTTAGCTTGTTTCTGCGATGCACTGGAATTCATCACAGAAAATGTTTTGGGTTCTTTTGCAAAGAAATAGTGGAGCATCCTCTTTTGGAATCAAATTAGCGACGTCGAGGGTTGGAATCACATGGACCATGTGTCGACTCTTCCCATGTATATTAATTTCAGTTGTCAGGCGCCATTTCGGAATTTGGATTTAAATTGCATTAACAGAAACAAAAAACCTCCTTCCAGAAATGTTGGAATGCTATCTAAAATGTAAATAAAACAGAATGCAATGATTTGCAGAACTCACAAAATCCACACTTATTTACAGTAAACAGAGTGTAACAAAAGTCATCAAATGTTTAAAACTGAGAAAATGAAGCATTTTGAGAATACTAGCTCGCTTTGAAATTGACGACAGCAAGACCTGTGAATGAAGTTGGGACAAGTTTACCACTCTGTAGCATCCCCTCTGCTTTTAATAGTCTGTAAAAAGAGAAGGATCCTAGCTGCTCAAACATCCTGTTTTTTCTTTATTGTATTCTTTGTTTCATGATATGCTAAATGCTTTAAGTTGGTGAAAGCTCTGGACTGCAGATTCTTTTTCTAGAATCCTATACACAACATTTTCTGGATGAGAGCATATGCTGCTCTAAAACCTACATACCTTTCTGCATTAATTGTGCCTTTTCAGATGTGCAAGCAGCTACTTCCATAGGCACCAATGCGTCTCCATACCATTTGAGATGATGAACTGAGCACTGATTTTAAAAAAAAAAGAAAAGAAAAAGACATTAGGTCTTTAAAAAAAAATTCTTTTAAATCACATTTTGATTTATGACAGTGAAAGTTTTCCACTTTGTCTCAGTCTTTAAGCTTTTTAAGCATTTAAAGCCATTTTTAGCTTTGAGAGAAGATGGCAGTGTTTCTGGATGGGGATCATATATGGTTGCATCTTTGCATGATCATGCTTTAACCTGTATTTGTGGATGGTGTAGAGAACTGTGTTCAGACAGCAATTTCCATAAGTGTTAAGGCCTGAAGATCACACGTTCTCAGTATTGATTTTCAGGGATGTCCCTTGTGCACAGAGATTTCTCCAGAAATCTATTTCTTTAGATATTATTATAGATGATGAGATGCTCAAAGTCTTTGAAATTTTACACTGAAGAACATGTTTTGCTCGTTTTCTTTGCATATTGGTGAAACTCTGCCTCTCTAACATACTTTTTATACCCAGTATTACTGACATATTTGTAGTTAAACCTGATTAGTTGCAATATGTTTCTCCAGCTGTTTCTTGTAGTACTATTTACTTTGTTAACATTTTGCTGCCCCCACCCCAGTGTTTTTAAGACATGTTGCTGCAGTTAAATTCAAAAGAAGCTAATATTTTTTCTTAAAAGTTTACGATTTTAAACATTTTATGTTTTCTATCTTCAATAGTGAATAAGGATTTATGAGAGCTGCAAATAATTGTATTCTGTATGCATTTACATGGCATATTGATATTTTTGGAATTAGGGCTGTATTGGGACTCTAAGTAAGCCCCTCCCATTTTTGAAATATGAGGATTTACAGTTTATCGTCCACTACTTCCCCCAAATTTCCTTATCTGGGACAGGAGTGGAGGAAGTACTATGAGTTATTATTTTAGGAGAAGTAGAAATACTTTGCTGTAAAAGCTATACGTTCATAATTGTATTTACTGTGACCATAAATATATAAGTAGCCGCACACTAAAAATACCAAAGTCAAGTTCTTGAATTTCAGAATTCACGTTGGTACACTTTGCTTCATAGATGTATTATCAGTGATGCTTGTTTGTAGATTATATTTCAGTTTAACTGCCATTCCTGACGTCCCCTCCCCAAAGAATAAAAATAAAACATCACAACCAATAAAACGCACCCTTATCACACTATTGCAAAGACAGAAAAAATGCACTCAAGGAATCCTGAATAAAATTCTGTGTGTGAATTTTGAAAGATGGTCTCAAAGGAGCCAAACAGGAAACATATGAGCCAGTCATGCCTTTGCACTCATGCAGCAGAGATAGAGGTACACAACAGTTTCAGTGGTGTTGTGGCTTATCTAAAACTTATTAGTAAAGATGTAAGCAAGTGTACTTATTTTTGCCGGCTTATCACATCCATTGTCGTGGTCCAACTTATAAGCCATGACAAATTGGAGTAGAGTTTCAAAAGTGCACAACTGTATTATTTAAAACAGACCAGCACCATACTTGGCAATATGAGGTGCGTTAGTCAGTATTATCAGTGTGTCAGCATTGGGATGAGTGTTTGAATGATGAGTGGAAGGTGTTGTTTAGTATAAACTCCAAGCTAACAGGGCTAAAGCAGAGCAAATAAGAAGCAAATGTTGTAAATGTTCAGGGAAACCAGCCAGGTGCTCCCACTTACACTGATTAACTCCACCTACAAGGGACCTTTAAAAGGGAAACATAGCAGGCTGGGGAAAAGTCAGGTAAACTGAGGTGAAATAAATTAATAGATAAATAAAAAGGCTTTTTAAATATTATTGTTTATTAAGTTTTTAACAGTTTATTTTATTAGTTTTGAGTGGCAACTTTATACTTTAGGTTTTTCTGTCCTGATGAATATTTAAGTTAAAGTTACGTCTCTCTTTACAATTTTGCCAATTACGAAACAAAAGTAGGTGCAACATATTTCTTTAACAAAACAATTGTCAGGCGCTTACATTGTTTTCATTACATAATTTTGCTTGTCTCCATAATTTTCCTCATTACTGCTTTCATCCTGTGACTGCTCATACTGAGGCTGCTGCACTCTTAGAACAGATGTATTAAAAACAACACATGATGTGTTGCATTTTAACACAGTTGCTGCATTTTTATTGTTGTTTGGTTTTTTTTTTGTTTTTGCAGCTGGCTCTGAGCTCTGGATAGCTTTAGCTTCAGCTACTTTCCCTTTGTTAGCTTCTTTAAATGTCCATGCTCGGCTGGGTGAAGGTGATTTCAGTGTTGATATGTTTTTGTGTCGGTTCCCCCACAGTTTACTTTGTGACTGTGAGTGTGCAAGCGATTATTTGCTCACACCACTGTGCATAAAAAAATGTTTGTCTCATGTGTGAGGCATATGTGAGGCTCAGAACATTGAAAATCAGACAATTTTGATCCCTGGCTGGTCAGTTATTGTACTTTCACAAAATATCAACCTTGAAAGGTCAGTTGGTCAAATAGTAATACATCTCAGTAATACAGTATTACAAGTAAAGCTGAAGCTATCAGAGTAATAATAAGCAGTAGTATCCATAACCGATTGACAGTTACTTTTAATCAAAGATGCCAAATTTTAGCATTTTAAACACTTTTTTGTATTACATTATAGTAACCTGCATCACTTTAGGGGTTTCTGTACTGTTTTGTGAGTGTTCTATAGGCTAGATGACACCAGGCACCCACGATCTTGTTCTTTTGGTCACTACCCACAGTCCACAGATGTAGATGACTGTACAAACTTTGGTTACCAATGAATCGACAGCTCCGCCTTCACCCTCAGCTCGTTTACTATCTTTTATGATAGAAATAAGCAGCATCTTCTCAATTTGAGAGGGTAGAAGCAGCAAATATTTGGTAAAGTAGTTGAATGAGTTCATTATCTACTTCTTCAATAATCTCCACATTACATTTTCTCAGAGGGTTTTATGGGGTAAATGCATCGTGTTCCTTTCTTACAAGTATGCATAATCTGCAGGCATAAGGGTCTGTAAAAAAACAAAACAAAAAACAACTCGATTTCATCCACAGTACAGGAATGAGGAACAGTGTAACTGAGAGGCGTGAGAAGAAGGGGGGAAAAAAGGGCTGAGCAGACATCTTCTTCATGAGGGGACATTAGTTATCCTGATCGCGAGGCTTAATGACAATCACCAGATTTCCAGAGAATATTGCATGCTTTAAAATATTCATGACTCTCATTTTGAAGGCCTTGGGCGATGTGATGTGTGGGTTCAGTGTTCACACGAGCACCTTTTTGGTTGCTTTTCAATCATTACCTTCTCTCTGCACGCACAACAGGCACCCCGCCTCCTCCTGCTCCCATTGCTGATATGACAAAGTGTTTTATGCAGAAGGAGTAAATTTCACAAACAGAGCAGATAGTTTCTTGTCTGTGATAGGGGTGGGGTGTCTATGTAGGAGCAGTGGAGTATGACTCATTTCTGCAGCAGGATACAATAAGCAGTATGGATGTATGTGTTATATGTAGGACGCGAGGCTTTGAGACCAGAGGAGAAATCTTCAGGGAGTGCATGATAATAACAGCAGTTTCTTCAGTTTCTCCTCCGATGAATTGGACTGTAATGGAAATGAGTAAGAATGTGATGTAAATGTAAAGAGGTGGTTTGATCAGGTGACGCAAAAGCTGCGCTCGTTGTTGTGTTGTGATGTGATGAGGTAAGAATAGAAAAAGAAGGTGTTGCCGGTGTCTGCTCCAGTGCAGGTTGTAGTGAGGTAAGGTGATGGGACATAGTGCGGTCTGTCTGCACGCAGCATGTAGTTTATAGAGAGGGAGGGACTGGCAGCAGCACCATCACCACATCAACTGAGTAAGTACAAAGACTTATAATACAGTCAGATTCTTCTTCTACTGATTTCCTAGGATCTCTAAAGGATCATATTGCAGCTGCTTCACCTGTCTATCTTTTGCTTTGTCTTGCTCTTTCATCCTGTTGTTTCACTAATTCGTTCACCTGTTTGACTTTATGATTGCCTCAGCTGATCTTCACACCTCTTCTGAGTTTTGCAGTTTGACATGCAGTATGCCTGATCTTGCCTTCCATATTGATGTAACCACAGACTGATTCATTGCAGTGTGTTTCAGAGAGCACTCTGGCTCGTGGAACTTGCTGACGACCGCACAGCTAATCGAACACTTTTTGAAATTAGATATTTGGTTGCTGGATATATAGATTGCTGGAGCTTTTGCTCTGAATTTTTGCTCTAAGGGAAAGGGTTTTCAGCATGCTGAATAATGTATTCTTCTGCTCTGGATAATCTGCTTCCTGCTGATAAAACCATAGAAATTTGCATTAGCGTGCTGTCTCTGCATTTTATTTCTCTCATAAAAGAAGGAGTCTCTGTATGCACTTGATCTATACACTTTGGAAATTATTTGGATTGGTGGATTTTCTGTTAAATTAAATGTGGACACGAAACCTAGAATCATGACCTTTTCATAGAAAGTAATCCAGGCTGTACAACAGATATTAACGACTAGCCTCAGTGGACTCATTTCAGGTATTCTCTTGGTTAAAGTTTTGTCTGTTTTCTGTGTCCTATACCTGCCATATCATGGTACTTTTATCTTCCCATTCAGGACCCTCAATATGTACTTCTGTTGAGAGCATTTAACCATCATCCCACAGCTTCCTTTGCTAATGTTAACCCGATGAGGTACCATATAATTATACAAAGAGTCAAACCAAACTTACCCTCTAAATGTGGCTGGTATTTAGTTTTAGGTTTTTATTTACGTCTAAAGTTACAGCAGTGTGATACATTTTTTACTTTCTCTATATGGCAAAAAAAAAAATCTCAATCACAATAATTTTTTCATATAAGTCGACATTGGCATTTATCACAATATAAATCAAATCAGTGAAAATACAAGGTTAATTTTGATTTAAAATAATATTTATTTTGTGGCATAAGTTAAACGTGTTAAATATACTGTAGAACATTAGATGTCTTTGGGTATATACAGTAATCTAAAATCTTGACAACTCAAAAGCTTAAAGTGTTACTACAAAAAAATCAAAATGAAAAACTACATTTGTTTTTTGCCAATGCATAGATTCAAACTGTTTTAAATTGTTGGGAAACAAAAACATATATAAGACAAAAAACAAACAAAACATTCTGTTTAAATATCTTCAGTATAAATTTATGAAACTCTCGAATGTAAACAAAGGAGAACATTAAAAAAAAAAACCTCATATTCACTTGACTGTGTTAGGCTGTGTTAGGCTTATTCTCTAAGCCGTGAGGTGGCAGTGAGGTGGGCAGCAAGATTCATATACGGATCAAATGAAATCTGATGCGGTAGAGAAGTGTGACAAAGCTGTTCAGCTGTCTCGCTACACTCAGTGTGTTTGTGGCCATGGAGTTGGTGACGAAGGTCAGTTGCTTTAATCAGCTGCTCAAGTCCAGTGTTTTTGACTGTACTTACTGACATCAGGTGTTTTACCATAACACAGGCGCTTGCATTTGTGATACATCTGTGTCTCTTCATTTTTGTCATAAGGCATGGTAACGGGAGAAAGAGTGTTGTAAAGTCTTGCATTGTGCAGGTAAATGGTCAGCTGTGCAAAGATGGCACTGCTTGATTTTCTGTTGTGGTGCTGGTGTATAGTAGCCCACTCCACCTAGACTTCTCAATCTAATCTGATGTGGCGCCAACTCTATTCCAGCCACCTGATTGGTTTGGCACACTTCTATTCTCATTGTTATTGGCCTTTTGTGTTGTCTGTCAAAACGCAGACGTTCTATAGACTTAACTTTATTTATGTCTTATATCGAGCAAAACCCATTTTGCATTAACAGTCGTTATCATTTTATTGCCCAGTCCTTCAGTCAGAACATGGTGTATCATCTTTAGATTCCAGCTAGCTAGATTAAACTCATATGTCCTCTTTTTTTCAAGTTAAACTTTACTGTTACACCTGGAACAGCCACACTGATCATTTTATTAGAGCTGAAAGAATGTGGACTATTCTTAAGTCTCATTGGTGCCTCAGTGTTTGTTTGCTTTTGGGGACAGATGGAGCATTTGGAGCCCTGAAATGGCTAATGATGTCAGAGTTAACAAGTGAGGCGTTTAGGGAGAACTGTTAAACTGTAAATCTCAGCCTGGGGAAAACACTGGAGTTACAATGTGGGACAGTTAGAAAAAAACATCTTTGTCACCATGTACGACTTGATCTCGACATTGAAATGAAGTTTACATTTGATTATTTAGCAGCTTCTTCAGTTTGCATTAGCCCAGGTCCTTGGGCTCACTTCAGGTTTTATGTTTAATAGTGGCCTTCCAAAAACAGACTTTCTTAAATTGCAGTGGTTTTTTTTTTTAAGGAAGAAGGTCATGTGTGTGCATGTATGACAGCTTTCAGGGCCAACTGCTATCACATGAGATGTTTAGAGAATATCTAAAGTATTGATTAACAACTTATGTTAACCTAACATCACTGTAAGTATGTGTAGGGAATCACCTTATGCATGATATGAACATTGAAGAACAGCAGTTTACACTGTAGCACAACAGTCTGTTAACAGCTGGGAGTGGCCTTGTCACTAGATTCAGGAACAGGAAAGACAGATGGAAGATAAAGAAAAGAGACCAGAGAGGCTTCAAAATGAGTTCTGATCATAAATAGAATTTGTGTCTGCTTTTTGTAGTTTTTCAGTTTTAAAAAAGTGACCCTGGTTGTCTGACAGCCTCACACAATGACAGGAAACTAGGTGAGGCAATGATATCGTGTTAGTTAATTTTAAAAAACATTTCCTATACACTCCTGATAGAAGTATGAGCCAATGTGTAAAAGCCCACTCGTGCAGTAATAATACCACTATGGCATACTGTGAAAGTACTCTTGTCAGCAAAACAGAGGGCAGGTATGCATTGTTTTTTGCTGTGTTAGCCACATGGCAGCAGGGATGAATGCCAGTCTGCTGATTGCCTGGATTTACTCAACAGCTATTGGATGGATTTTACCCAGACTTTAAGAGGATGACGAGACACTACTGTCCATTTAATGAGATCAAAATTTCAGTTTGTCCAATACTAATTACAGAGTCACTTCAAAACTAAAGACCTTCACATCAGTCTCAGCTGGAGCTTGTGTTTACTGGTCTTTGTTTTTCTGATGAAAAGGTTGTGTGAGTGACTCATAATAACCTCAACTAGGTGGATCATGTTAGAATACATCCTAGTTTGCCAAAGTTTTGCTGCTGTTAAACCTTTATCTTCATGTAACAACTGTCTTCAGTTTTACATTGAAATCAAACTTGTGAATGATAAATTATATCAATGGAGGTGAAAAAGGGTAAAAATATAAAATTATAATAGAGTTGATACAGTCAATAACTTTATAGCTAATTTTTGGAGTTACTTGCATAAATTATACACCCAATTTTTGTATTAACAGCTGCTCAGATTACTACACATAATATTAAAGAAGTCACACTATAGGGATGAACCCACAGATAATTTAATCCAAAGAAAGCTGCAGCTTTGTGATCCACAGCTTCCACATGTACAGCATGATGTCTAATATCAGATTAACTAAGTTTATGCCACCTTCTCAGGTGACCACGATATGTAGCAGCTCAAAAGCCACATAATCAGATTTATCGACATCAGAAATCAATAATCAGCTGTTTCTTGTTGTTTTTGGGATTGTTCCTTTGTAATGTTACTCTACCATGACTAAGAAATTCATTAGTCTTGAGCCAGTAGTAAAGAAATCTCTACATGTCTTATCAGAAGGTGGAAAAAAAAAAGAACAGAACATTATCAGTGGAATCCGCCTAATCAAATTAGTGTGGAAATCCTCTGTTGTTCGGTCCCTAGCCTGTAGGATGACTTGGCCCTCTGAGGACTCGACTAGTTAGATGACACACTTCCCTGTTGGCCCCTCCCTGTGGAGTTGGGGCCATCAGTGTTGCAGTGTGTGAAGAATAATCACAGAAGCGGAGTAAGAAGGAGCAGAGTTAAATTTAGTCTGCAGACAGGGTCATTAGCAGCACCCCCCCCCCCCCCCCCCCAAAAAAAAAAAACAAAAAAAAAAAAAAAAAAAGAGCTTCTTTC